>JAHHZJ010002881.1:0-70138 GCA_021437245.1 Aegilops speltoides | reverse complement strand
TAAAACATCTCACTATGACATCATTTTGCACCGTGGTTGCATAGATCATATTTACAACACATTTGTTTACACAATGATTGCATTTCCTCCCATGAATGCTTTGCATCTCATTCTAGATCATCTTGATATGCTTCATGCGCTTTGTCACGACCAATCTTACCGCACGGACTCATTCTTACATGATGGACCTTTTGTGCGCTAACCATTGTATTTCCGAGCGTTGCTTGTGTTTGCTCTTTTGCATGTCTATCACTCCGCGACACCTTGACTACTTGGATTGCGCCATGTCTTCAACTTCTTCCAACTACAAGTCCGTCTATGACAACCGCTTCCATGGTGATGAGGATCACGATCCGAGGTCGGATCCTTCCCAAGGGAGGGAGATGATGCGGAGCATCCTATGGACATCACCATGTCAAGAGTCCGCTCGCAAGTGACACGTCGACATGTACTTCACATACACAAAGGTGAATCATCTCCTTTACACGTGCTCACTTGACCCCTTCGAGGATGGTATACTACTTGACATTCCACTCGTGTGCATGCATAGGTATTGTCGAACACTAAGGACGACGAGGAGGAGTGCAAGCGCCAAGGAACAACTACACCATCCGCGAGGGAAGCCTCGAAGCGACGACGGAAGAAGACCGGGACGGCGGTACTACACTTCGAAGCGGTACTATCACGACCAGCGGTACTACCGCCCCCCCACTTGCGCCGCCACTACCGCCAACCCGGCAAGTACTAGTGTTCGCACGATCCGGGCCGTATTACCGCTCAGCCCAAGCGGCACTACCGCTTGGCGGTACTACCATCGCCCTTTGGCGGTACTACCGCCCTGCTTGCACGCAGAGTCGGGCCAGAGGCCCATGTATCCCTCCTCACTTACCCCTTCGTGGACATATGCTATATAAACTCCCCACCTCCTCCTAGCTAGGGTTAGCTTTGGATTAGCTCATGTTTGTGTGAGAGCCTTTGCTCATCCACTTGGATACTTCTCCTCGGAGATCACGACCTCTTGGAGAAGATCCCCAAGCGGATTCAAGACCCCTTCTAGGGAAGAACATCAAGGCCTCCTCTGGGAGAAGAACGGTTCCTTTGTATCCTTACCTTTGTTGACTTTGGATCTCGTGTATCTCTTATGTGTATGATGATCTAGCACCTGTGTGATCGATTCCCTTGTTGGTTGAGTGATTCTCTCTTGTTTTCCCCGTGTTTTCCCTTGTGCTTCCGCGTGTTCTTCGTGATTCCCCATAGGATCCACTCCAAACGTGAAAGATCGACGAATTAGGGTTCCACCCTACATCAACTTGTGTGATCGATTCCCTTGTTGGTTGAGTGAATCTCTTATGTATATGATGTAGGGTGGAACCCTAATTCGTCGATCTTTCACGTTTGGAGTGGATCCTACGGGGAATCACGAAGAACACGCGGAAGCACAAGGGAAAACACGGGGAAAACGAGAGAGAATCACTCAACCAACAAGGGAATCGATCACACAAGTGCTAGATCATCATACACATAAGAGATTCACGAGATCCAAAGTCAACAAAGGTAAGGATACAAAGGAACCGTTTTTTCCAAGAGGAGGCCTTGATGTTCTTCCCTAGAAGGGGTCTTGAATCCGCTGGGGGATCTTTCTCCAAGAGGTCGTGAACTCCGAGGAGAAGTAACCAAGTGGATGAGCAAAGGCTCTCACACAAACATGAGCTAATCCAAGCTAACCCTAGAAAGGATGAGGGGAGGTCTATTTATAGTCTAGGTTCTCCAAGGGGTAAGTTGAAGCTAAACGAGTACATGGGCCTCGACCAAACGCTGCACACAGGCAGGGCGGTAGTACCGCCGGGAGGGCGGTAGTACCGCTTGAGGTGCTTCAGTAGTACCGCTCGGAGGGCGGTAGTACCGCTTGAGGTGCTTCAGCGTAGTACTGCTCGGGAGGGCGGTAGTACCGCCTGGCGCCTGCTCGATTCTCGGAGTTTGTCGGGTTCGGCGGACGAGGGCGGATCTCGAGCGGTAGTGCCGCTGGCTCGGCTCAGCGGTAGTACCGCTTGGCTGGAGCGGTAGTACCGCTCGTGTTGGACTCTGCAGCTCCTCCTTTCGCTCTTGATGTCCCTCTTGAGCTGTAGCTTCTTCTAGGTTGACTCCTTGGTACCTAAGCATGCATAGCATTTCCGTTTGAGGTAGTAACCATGTCTCATGTGAATCGAAAGGGAATTGTGAGAGGAGTGATGTCACCTCGGTTTCAAGAGCTCTTGCACGTGCTCGAGTCATCATATGATGTAGGGTGGAACCCTAATTCGTCGATCTTTCACGTTTGGAGTGGATCCTACGGGGAATCACGAAGAACACGCGGAAGCACAAGGGAAAACACGGGGAAAACGAGAGAGAATCACTCAACCAACAAGGGAATCGATCACACAAGTGCTAGATCATCATACACATAAGAGATTCACGAGATCCAAAGTCAACAAAGGTAAGGATACAAAGGAACCGTTCTTCTCCAAGAGGAGGCCTTGATGTTCTTCCCTAGAAGGGGTCTTGAATCCGCTTGGGGGATCTTCTGCGAAGAGGTCGTGAACTCCGAGGAGAAGTAACCAAGTGGATGAGCAAAGGCTCTCACACAAACATGAGCTAATCCAGTGCTAACCCTAGAAAGGATGAGGGGGAGGTCTATTTATAGTCTAGGTTCTCCAAGGGGTAAGTTGGGGCGAACGAGTACATGGGCCTCGGCCCAAACGCTGCACACAGCAGGCGGTAGTACCGCCGGGAGGGCGGTAGTACCGCTTGACGTCTTCAGCGGTAGTACTGCCGGGAGGGCGGTAGTACCGCTTGAGGTGCTTCAGCGGTAGTACCGCTTCGGGAGGGCGGTAGTACCGCCTCTGGCGCCTGCTCGATTCTGGAGTTTGTCGGGTTCGGCGGACGAGGGCGGATCTCGAGCGGTAGTGCCGCTTTGGCTCGGCTCAGCGGTAGTACCGCTTGGCTGGAGCGGTAGTACCGCTTCGTGTTGGACTCTGCAGCTCCTCCTTTCGCTCTTGATGTCCCTCTTGAGCTGTAGCTTCTTCTAGGTTGACTCCTTGGTACCTAAGCATGCATAGCATTTCCGTTTGAGGTAGTAACCATGTCTCATGTGAATCGAAAGGGAATTGTGAGAGGAGTGATGTCACCTCGGTTTCAAGAGCTCTTGCACGTGCTCGAGTCATAGGTCCTTGTGGGGTTGGATGTGTTGATGTAGAGTCCATGGGGATGATGGAAGGATGCTCCGCATCATTTTCCCTGATGAGCTACCTCCGGGTCTACCTCCTCTACGAGGCATTGAGCATCGAATCGACCTCATCCCCGGAGCGCCACTTCCAAACAAAGCCCCATACCGTGTCAATCCCGAAGAAACCAATGAGATTCAACGGCAAGTACAACAACTAATCGACAACGGTCATGTACGTGAAAGCTTAAGCCCTTGTGCCGTTCCCGTTATACTTGTGGCTAAGCCCGACGGAAGTTTCCGCTTGTGTTCCGATTGTAGACCTATAAATGCTATCACCGTTCGCTATAGGCATCCCATTCCTCGCTTAGATGATATGCTCGATGAACTTAGTGGAGCCAACTTTTTCTCAAAAATTGATCTTAAAAGTGGCTATTATCAAATCCGCATACAAGAAGGTGATGAATGGAAAACTGCTTTCAAAACAAAATTTGGCTTATATGAATGGTTAGTCATGCCTATGGGTTTATCAGAAGCTCCCGGTACTTTTGTGCGTCTCATGCATCATGTACTCCGACCTTATATTGGAGTCTTTGTTGTGGTTTACTTCGATGATATTATTGTGTTTAGCAAAACCATGAAAGAGCATCTTGATCATGTTAAGCTTGTTTTGCAAACACTTCGCAAGGAAAGTCTTTATGCTAACATGAAAAAGTGCACATTTGGTGTTGACAAAGTGGTTTTCTTGGGTTTCGTTGTCTCTTCCAAGGGTGTCCATGTTGATGAAACTAAAATTGAAGCAATTAAAACTTGGCCCCAACCCACCAATTTGCAACAAGTGCGAAGTTTCCTTGGTCTTGCAGGTTTTTATCGTCGCTTTGTGAAAAACTTTAGCACTATTGCAGCTCCTTTGCATGCTTTGAGTAAGGAAAATGCTCCTTTTGTTTGGGGAACTTTGCAATCGACCGCTTTTGATGAGCTCAAGTCTTTGCTTACTCATGCTCTGATTCTTGCTTTGCCCAATTTTGACAAAACTTTTGAGGTTCATTGTGATGCAAGTGGTACCGGAATTGGCAGAGTTTTGATGCAAGAGAAACGAGCAATTGCATATTTTAGTGAAAAAAATCTCCGGTGCTCAACTTAACTATCCCATATATGCTTTAGTGCGTGTCCTACATGTTTGGGAACATTATCTTAGACCTCATGAGTTTGTCATACACACCGATCATGAAACGCTTAAGTACTTAAAAGGTCAAACTAAATTGAACAAGCGTCATGCCAAATGGAGTGAATTGATTGAATCTTTCCCATATGTGATCAAGTACATTAAGGGTAAGGAAAATGTAGTTGCCGATGCACTTTCATGCATATGCATGCTTGTCACCCAACTTGAGTTGCATGTTATTGGTTTTGAGCACATAAAAGACTTGTATGCTAGTGATCCATCTTTTGCACCTCATTATGCTAAATGTTTGATGCATACATCTTGGGAACAATACTACATCAAGGATGGTTATCTTATGAGAGCTAACAAACTATGCATTCCCGAGTCTTCTCTTCGTTTGCTACTTTTGCAAGAGGCTCATGGAGGCGGACTCATGGGACATTTTGGACGCGACAAGACTTTCGCCACGCTCTCCAAGAACTACTTTTGGCCCAAGATGTTCCGCGACGTCTCACGCTTCACTACTCGATGCTCTACATGCCGCAAAGCTAAGTCAAAAGCTCAATCTCATGGTCTTTACATGCCTCTTCCTATTCCTTACCAACCTTGGGAAGACATTAGCATGGATTTTGTACTTGGTTTGCCTAGAACTCAAAATGGAAAGGATTCCGTGTTTGTTGTTGTGGACCGATTTTCTAAGATGGCATATTTCATTCCTTGCAACAAGGTAGACGATGCTTCACATATTGCAAATCTTTTTTGTAGGGAAATCTTGCGACTCCATGGAGTACCAAAGACAATCATCTCCGACCGCGACGTCAAGTTTTTGAGTTACTTTTGGAAGACTCTATGCGCCAAGCTCGGGATCAAGCTCTTGTTCTCATCCCCATACCATCCTCAAACCGACGGCCAAACGGAGGTGACGAACCGGACACTATCCACTCTACTTCGCGTGTTGATCAAGAAGAACATCAAGGAGTGGGAGGCGTGTTTACCCATCGTCGAGTACGCCTACAACCGCGCAAGACATTCGACTACCGGCAAGTCCCCCTTCGAGGTCGTCTACGGCTTCAACCCAATGTCCCCATTGGACATTCTACCTCTACCTTTACAAGAGCGCACCAACATGGATGCGAGTGCACGAGCAAGCTACATCAAGAAGATGCACGAAGATACAAGAAACATCATCGAGCGCCAAGTACATCGACTAGCGACCAAGCTCAACGTCAACGAACAACCCATGATCTTCAACATAGGTGATCTCGTGTGGCTACACCTTCGCAAGGACCGCTTCCCCAACGAACGCAAGTCCAAACTTCTACCTCGAGCCGATGGACCATTCAAGGTGCTAGAACGCTACAACGACAATGCCTACAAGATTGAACTCCCACAAGACAAGTACAACATGAGCGACATCTTCAACGTCAAAGACCTCTCTCCTTTCCATGGTGATGAAGATCTTGATCCGAGGTCGGATCCTTTCGAAGGGAGGGGAGATGATGCGAAGCATCCTTCCATCATCCCCATGGACTCTACATCAACACATCCAACCCCACAAGGACCCATGACAAGAGCTAGAGCACGTGCTTTCGAAACCGAGGTGAACTCCTTCCTACTAGACTTGCATATGGACACAAATGGAACATGTATACTACCTCACCAAAATGTGCTATGCCTCCTTAGGTATGAAGAGGAACATCACCAAGAAGCTCAGGAGCATCACCAAGGAGATGGAGAACCACCCCAAGGCCACGAGGACCAAGAAGAAGGACAACAGCAGCAACACAGGAAGCTCCAGGCCACCCCGTGTGCACAGGCCCCAGAAACCCCGTGCCCACGGGCTATCCAGAGAGTTGGCGCTGGAGCACCCCGTGCGCACGGGCTTGTACCGTGCCCACAGGACCCCCGTGCGCACGGGCCCAACTTACCCCGTGCGCACGGGCCTCCCAGGATGGCCGGCTGAGATTGCACCTTCGGCTCCCCTTCTCCTCCTTCGACCCCAAGCCTATATATTTCGTACCTAGGGTTATGTTTAGGGTTAGCAAAGTATTAGATGAGATTTTGGTGAGCTTTGCTCCATTACCTTCCCTCTTTGAGGATCAAGACCCCATAGGGAAGAATCCTTGAGGATTTCAAGACCTCCATTAGGAGAAGACTATCTACCACCACCAAGACCCCTCTTCCTTTGGATTTGGGATGAACTTTGCCATTGTATCTTTCCTTTGATTGTGTTTGAGTCTTGTGGATCTGGTGTTGTTACTCTAGTCGATGTGTAATTGGGAATTGTTGGAGTGATTACCTCTTTGTGTTCATCCTTGTGTTCTTGTTGTTCTTGTGTTTCCCTCCATTTTCCCCCTCCAAGTATGAAAAGATCCTTCCTAGGGTTCTAACCTACATCAACATCCCTCCATTCTATGGCAGTCCTTGAAAGTACTGCATTTTTGTCGTGCGCTTTTTGCCTGATTGCCCCAGAATTTCTTGTCCTCTGTAGAGGAGATATCGTTTCCACGTATATATTGACCGATGCCAGGTATGCTCTTTTGTTCTTGGCTTTCACGCGCGTGAGTTACAGCATGCCATCCAGCGAAAATAAGGAGAATAACACATATAGCCGATGGATTTTCTTCAATTTACGGCCAAATGAGATTGCCCGGATCATAGAGCATCTGCAGAAAGGTACGTTTGTCCCTACCAGGGGGGCTAATGTGTATAAGCAACATAATCTCTCAAATTTCCTTCAAAAGGGTGCCAATTGGTTCAGAAACTTGTTTGAAAAACAGCGACGAATGATGTTCTTTTACTTTCAGGGCCAAAAAGTCCTGCTTAAGGCCGTATTTGAGGGCACTCCGGGCCTCCTGGCGCAAGCGGGGAGTATTTTCTGGATTCCCGCGCTCGTCGCGAGAAGTTCGAGTACTTGTGGGTCCGACCCGGACTCTGAATGACAAAATTATGACCGTTTTAGTGAACATCTCTCCATTCTATGGCAGTCCTTGAAAGTACTTCATTTTCGCGTCGCTTTTGCCGATTGCATAAAATTTCTTGTCCTCTATAGAGGAGAGATTGTTTCCACATATATATTGACCGATGCCAGGAATGCCCTTTTGTTCTTCGCTTTCACGCGCATGAGTTACAGCATGCCATCCGGCGAAAACAAGGAGAATAAGGCATATAGCCGCTGGATTTTCTTCAATTTACGGCCAAATGAGATTGCCCGAATCATAGAGCATCTGCAGAAAGGTACGTTTGTCCCTACCAGGGGGCTAATGTCTATAAGCAACATAATCTCTCAAATTTCCTTCAAAAAGAAGTGCCAGTGGGTTCAGAAACTTGTCTGAAAAACAGCGACGAATGATGTTCTTTGACTTTCAGGGCCAAAAAGTCCTTCTTAAGGCCGTATTTGAGGGTACTCTTATGAGGACATCAATACCATTGTTACACCCATAGCCCCTGCTGCTATACATACTGGACCAATTACTAGAGCTCGCGCACGCCAACTAAATTACCAGGTACTTCCGTTTCTTGGTAATGATTCTAATGTTCATGAAAATATGATGCTGACTAAATTGGATATATTTGTTTTGCTTACAAATGAAGGGCCTAGCTTGGAGAAGGATGAACATTGGAGCAAGAACAAGCACGGAGATGATGGCATGCGCAAGGGGAAAAAGAACAGAGTTACAAGTGATGATTTCAGGACTTTGAAGCCAGCATAATGAGTGCATGAAGCCTTGGACGAAATATACAAGATGCCACTTTATAAATTTCGTCCAGAGGCTATTCTAGGTGCTGCGTCACCTTATTATTGGGCCAGGCCCATGTAATTTCGAAATACGTAAGTATAGGCTATTTTTAGAATCCGTATGTGTGGGGAAACAAGAGATAGGGTTAGTTTCGGACCCCTCCACCAAGGTCCACGAAATTCACCCCCTCTTCCTCCAAATATACAGCCCTTAGAGCACCGTTTAGACTTTGGGTTTTGTTTAGATTAAAGTTCGCCATAGCTGCAACTTCGCGTACTTCGTTTGTGTTCCTTTGGAGGCGAGTGACAAGGTGGCGAGCAAGGATGATGCTTCCATCTTAGGAGGCGAGAGTGATGATGTGCCATCTTCGGCCTTCATCCACGACGAGAGTGATGTTGAGCCATCTTCGGCCTTCATCCACGATGAGAGTGATGATGTGCCATCTTCAGCCTTCATCCACGGCGACCACGACGAGATGGTTGAGCATGGGACTTTCCCTTCGACCACGGCGATGTATGATGACTTGAGTGACTTTTGCCACCATATTGAGAGTGAGAGTGACTTCACCACTAGCCCCATATATGATGAGCCACCCCAATTCTCATGTGAGGAGAGCCACCACCACCACCACTTGAGTGATTTGAGTGACTCCACCATATGCGACATTGAGTGCACCTATCTTGAGGGAGTGACTGAGCCACCACCACATAGGGAGAGTGAGATAGTTGATGAGGCATATGAGGCCATTTGCATTTCTAACAACTTGACCTCTACCTCTATTGTGTCTTCTCATTTGGTGCTAGGTCCCATTTATGATGACACGCCGATCCTCGACGACTTCGTCCTCCCTTTGGACAAGACGATGGCCATGGTGGATTATGATGCACCCCCCACATGGTTCCATCAAGATGAAGATGACCACCATTTGGTCTTTCCCACCTCACCTACACCGCTTGAGTGGAATGATAAAGGTAACATAGGTGACGGTGATGCTCTAGTCCCACTAGTGGACATTCTTGAGATTGATTGCTTGCATGATGTTGATCCACTTAGTACCATGCTTCATGCTAGTATGATTTACCCATGTGATGATTTGCCCATTTATGATGAGTATGATGATACTCTTGTGGAATCTATTAGTTGTGATACCATGTTACATAGGATTTCTTGTGACAATTCTTTAGGTCACATCATGTTTGATAATCCGCTTGACTTGTCATATGCTATGCATGAGATCTCCCGTACGTCATATTTGCAATCTCATCGTAGTGACTACGCATATGCCATTAAAATAAACCCAATTTGCACATATGGCATAGATGACAAGCCCATGGTTATTGGCATTTGTTTCTCTTGTGATGATATTGATATGCTCCCTTTGCATCATTTATCTCATATGCCATGCCATGACCACCTAGCTTCGGATATGCATTGTTTTGGATGTTGTCCATTTTCTCCATATGATGTTTCCGATATTGCTCATGAGGAGACCCCCATAGTTTCCTCATACATTTTAGGAGATTTTGATCCATCCCATCCATTGCATGATCCCAATACTTGTGTGCACCATACGCTCCCCAAGAATAAACATGCTTTTGATGTGCCATATACTTGTTTGCTCAATTATAAACATGCTTTTGATGTGCCATATACTTGTTTGCTCAATTTGTGTCCCCGTCGTGTCATACATAATAACTATTCTTTCATGATGGATGACATGTTCTTATACCATGCATCAAATATCATTGAGCATTGCTTATCTTGTGCTAACTCACACGTGCACATACACATCATGATGGATGATGTGTACATTTACCACACACACAATTTCTTTCGTTTGTGTCTCTTTTGTGTAGGTACCCATGAATACTTGATAGAGGCAAAGGTGTCCCGTCTTTCGATGAGATGGTGGATTTCGCTTTGGTGGAAGTCGACTTTGACGATCCGACTACGACGTCTGAGGGCGTCGCTTAGCAATCGCTAAACCAACTCCGAGAGGTTATTGACCACGCCGGAGCACGATCAACCTGACCACGAGGGTCTATTTCCTGCGAGCAAACGAAGAACAAGCAAGAAACTGAGATTGCAATCTGGATATTGCGAATTTAAGATGAAAGCTTTATTGATCAAGGTGGGGTTCTGTGACGCCTTTGTCTGGTCGTTGAACACAAACGAAGTACGCGAAGTTGCAGCTATGGCGAACTTTTGATCTAAACAAAACCCAAGTCTAAACGGTGCCCTAAGGGCTGTATATATGGAGGAAGAGGGGGTGAATTTCGTGGCCCTTGGTGGAGGGGTCCGAAACTAACCCTATCTCTTGTTTCCCCACACATACGGACTCTAAAAATAGCCTATACTAATGTATTTCGAAATTACATGGGCCTGGCCCAATAATAAGGTGACGCAGCACCTAGAATAGCCTATAGACGAATATTATGAAGTGGGATCTTGTATATTTCGTCCAAGGCTTCATGCACTCCTTATGGTGGCTTCAAAGTCCTGAAATCATCACTTGTAACTCCGTTCTTGATCCCTTGCATGCCATCAACTCCATGTGTGTTCTTGCTCCAATGTTCATCCTTCTCCAAGCTAGGCCCTTCATTTGTAAGCAAAACAAATGTATCCAATTTAGGCAGATCATATTCTCATGAACATTAGAATCATTACCAAGAAACGAAAGTACCGGTAATTTAGTTGGCGTCTTGCGAGCTCTAGTAATTGGTCCAAGATGTATAGCAGCAGGGCTGTGGGTGTAACAATGGTATTGATGTCCTCATCATCCTCCCTTCTTGAAATGAAGTCGCCCTCGACGGCAGCTCATCTTCCTCACCCAAATATGGCTTCAAATCTGCAATGTTAAAAGTGGGACTAACCCCAAAATCTGCAGCAGCTCAAGTTTATATGCATTATCATTTACTTTCTCCAACACTTTAAAGGGACCAGCAGCACGTGGCATTAGCTTTGATTTGCAAATCAGAAATCTATCCTTACGCAAATGTAACCAAACAAGATCTCCAGTGCAAACACAACATGTTTTCTACCCTTATCTCCAGCAAGTTTATATTTAGCATTCATACGCTCAATGTTTTCCTTAGTTAACTCATGCATTTTTAAAATCAATTCAGCACGTTCTTTAGCATCAAAATTAACCTTTTCCGAAGATGGAAGAGGCAATAAATCAATAGGTGCACGAGGTAGGAAACCATACACAATTTCAAAAGGGCACATCTTAGTAGTAGAATGCAATGAACGATTATAAGCAAATTCAATATGAGGCAAGCATTCTTCCCACATTTTCTTATTATTCTTCAAAACAGCCCTAAGCATAGTAGACAATGTTCTATTGACTACTTCAGTTTGTCCATCAGTTTGGGGTGACAAGTAGTACTAAAAAGTAGTTTAGTCCCCAACTTAGCCCATAAACATCTCCAAAAGTGGCTAAGAAATTTAGTATCACGATCTGAAACAATAGTATTTGGCACACCATGCAAGCGAATAATTTCACGAAAGAACAAATCAGCAACATTAACAAAGATCATCGCTTTTATGACATGGTATAAAGTGTGCCATTTTCGAGAATCTATCCACGACAACAAATATGCTATCCTCCCTTCTTTGTTCGAGGTAAACCTAAAACAAAGTCCATAGATATATCCTCCCAAGGAACACTAGGTACAGCAAAGGCATATATAAACCATGAGGATTGAGTCGTGACTTAGCTTTTTGACATGTAGTGCAGCGAGCAACAAAACGCTCAACATCCCGCCTCATCTTTGGCCAAAAGAAATGTGTAGCTAGTATATCCTCGGTCTTCTTCACGCCAAAGTGTCCCATTAGTCCTCCTCCATGCGCCTCCTGCAACAACAAAAGACGAACGGAGCTAGCTGGAATGCATAGCTTGTTAGAACGAAACAAAATCCATCATTAATGACTAACTTGTTCCATGTTCTACCTTCTTTACAATTCTGCAATACATCTTTAAAATCAGCATCATGCACATATTGATCTTTGATGGTCTCCAAACCAAATATTTTGAAGTCAAGTTGTGAAAGCATAGTATAGCGACGAGACAATGCATCAAGAATAACATTTTCTTTACCCTTCTTGTGTTTAATGACATAAGGAAAGTCTCAATGAATTCAACCCATTTAGCATGTCTACGATTCAGTTTAGCTTGACTTTTAATATGTTTCAAAGATTCATGATCGAATGTATAACAAATTCTTTGGGCCATAAATAATGTTGCCATGTTTCTAAAGTCCCAACAAGAGCATATAATTCTTTATCATAAGTAGAATAATTCAGACTAGGCCCACTCAATTTTTCGTAAAAGTATGCAACAGGTTTGGCATCTTGTAATAACACACCTCCTAATCCAATTCCACTAGCATCACATTCAAGCTCAAAAGTCTTATTAAAATCAGGAAGTTGGAGTAAAGGAGCATGTGTCAACTTAGCTTTCAATACCGTGAAGGCTTCTTCCCGTGCGGTACCCCAAACAAAAGGCACATCCTTCTTTGTAAGCTCGTTGAGAGGTGCAGCAATGGTGCTGAAATCTCACAAAACGCCTATAGAAACCAGCGAGGCCAAGGAAACTCCTCACTTGTGTGACCGCTTTGGGCTGCGGCCAACTCTCAATAGCTTCAATCTTGGCTTTATCAACTTCAATTCCTGTGGAGTAACAACATAGCCAAGAAAAGATACTCGGTCGGTGCAAAAGGTGCACTTCCCAAGGTTACCAAACAAACGTGCATCACGAGAGCATTAAAAACAGCACGTAAATGTTCCAAATGTTCTTCCAAAGATTTGCTATAAATCAGTATATCATCAAAATAAACTACCACAAATCGTCCAATGAAAGCACGTAAAACTTCGCTCATTAATCTCATGAAAGTACTAGGTGCATTAGTTAACCCAAAAGGCATGACTAACCACTCATATAATCCAAACTTAGTTTTAAATGCTGTTTTCCATTCATCTCCCAATTTCATACGAATTTGATGGTATCCACTACGCAAATCAACTTTGGAGAATATTGTAGAGCCACTCAATTCATCAAGCATATCATCTAGCCTAGGAATAGGGTGACGATAACGAATAGTAATATTATTGATGCCTCTACAATCAACACACATACGTGACGTACCATCCTTTTTCGCACTAGAATAATAGGAACAGCACAAGGACTAAGGGATTCGCGATATAACCTTTGTCGAGCAGCTCCTGTACTTGACGATAATCTCCTTCGCCTCCTCCGGATTGGTACGGTATGGTGCACGGTTGGTAATGATGCACCGGAATTAAGTCAATTTGATGCTCAATCCCTCGAATAGGTGGTAATCCGGTGGCACGCCTTGTGGAAAGACGTCGTGAACTCTGCAAAATGTTAGTGACAGCAGGGGCAAAGAGGAAGGCACGCCCTCGAATGAAAATAATGCCTCTTTGCATACAAAAGCATAGCAAATAGATTTGCCAAAATCTAGCTCATCAATATCAGATTTGGTGGCAAGTAAACATGCACTTTTCAATTTAATTTCATAAGCAACAGAGATGGTTTATTATTAGGCTTCATGTGTTGCTCAAATTCTTTTGCCACAATCTGATTTTCACTCTTATTTTTCTCCTGTTTTGCTTTATTAGCTCTATTAATATCATCTTTCAAAATGGACTCGAGGAGTCATAGGAAGCAAAGTAATATTTCTATCCTTATGAACAAGAGTATACTGATTGTTTCTACCATGGTGTACAGAATTTTTATCAAATTGCCATGGTCTACCAAGTAACAAGGAACATGCTTGCATAGGTACCACATCACAATCAACATAATCAGCATATGTAGAGATACTAAAATGCACACGAACAGACGTGTTACCTTCACCTTGCCGCTGTTGTTGAACCATTGGATGTAGTAAGGATGTGGATGTGGTCTTGTGGTGAGAGATAGCTTCTCCACCATCTCCATGCTAGCCAAGTTGTTGCAGCTCCCTCCATCTATGATGACGCTGAATAGAACGCTCCTTCACAACTCCTTTGTATGGAACAAATTATGCCTCTGATTTTGCTCAGCTTGTGTAACCTGCACACTCAAAACACGTTGAGCAACTAAACATTCATACCGTCAAGATCTTCGCAGCCATGTATTGTGTCTCATGATCGAATCATCTCCACCGTGTTCCTCATGTGTAATAAGAGCCAAAGTCTCCTCATCATAGTCACTAGCGGACTCATACCCACCATCCTCGGTAGCAATCATCACACGCTGAGATTTGCATTCTCTCAAAAATGTCCTCTTCCTTACAACGACGACAAATAATATCACTTGTGTGCCCTGTTGATGCCATGGAAGAAGAGCTCAGCAGGCCCAGCAGGTGTGCTCTTGGCGGATAGTGGTGGTTGTGCCTGCTTTCTTGTATCACGGTTGGAGGTGGCACCAAGGAGGTGATGGTGCAAAGGAAGTAGATGATGCACGTGGTGTCCATGATGAAGGTCGACCTGCGAGAAAAGTTAGTGCGCGCCAATGCCTCGCCGATCCTGCACTTCACGCTCAGCTTTACAAGCAAGATGGAATAAACGAGTGATATTATTATAATCCTTATAGTCTAGAATGGTCTGAATCTCTCTATTTAATCCACCCGAAAACGTGCAAGCATAGCTTCATTCTCCTCAACAATACCACATCTAATCAAGCCAGTTTGCAATTCCCGATAATATTCTTCTACAGAATTTTTCCTTGTCTTAAACGCTGCAATTTTTGAAGTAATTCACGTTGATAATATGGTGGAACCCAACGAGTACGCATAGCAGTTTTCAAAGCAGCCCAAGTAGCTGGAACAGGATATAATCTACAATGTTCGGACCACCAAACACATGCAAAGCTAGTGAAAGCACAAACAGCAGCAGGAACACGCCTCTCCTCGTGATATTGTAAACATGTAAATCGTTGTTCAGTTTCTAACTCCCAAGTAAGATATATATCGGAACATATCTACCCTCAAATGGTGGAATATTCAATTTCAGTTTAGGAGATGGTCATGATCTCGCACTGAGGGGAGCCCTAGCATTGCCATTATTTGCATGTGGACGACCTGGTGGTTGTGGTGCTGGTGGTTGCACGTAGTTCGATGTTGATCAACCTCCTCCTCGTAATCTCCCACATAATCATCCTCCTCGGTACCAGCAGCAACAAAGTAGCAGGAGCCAAAGAAGCACCAACAGAGTAGTAGCGGCACCAGAATTTTGTCCTCGCTCAAGAGGAACACGCCGAGCTCGTCCATACCGATTCGGAAGGGCGTAGTTGTTGTCGTTGCAGAGGTGCGATAGGTGCAGCAGGCGGTGGTTGTGGAAAACGCACGAGCAATTCATCAAACTTGCTATCAAGCTTTGTTTCAAACGCCTTCTCAATTCCATCTATCTTCTCCATGGCCTCGTCAAATCTGTTTACCACATCTTGCACCTGTCCAATCATCATTTGCTGAAACTTATCATGTAGCTGTTTGTTTGTCGTTCTCCCAATCAGTCTCATCGGCCTGTGTTCCTGCCATGGTTAGCAGCAATAGAAACACACAAGAATATGATCCTCACAGACTACTAGGAAGTGGTGGTGGTGGTGTGGTGGACAGTCACAAATCCGTCAAGCAAATCTCAAATTCTTACCAGTTCTTACCCAAAGAAGAAAGTGGTGATCGGCAACCGTTGTAGTCAAAACTCTCAAAGCTTGGATAGAGCGATTACGGGGAGAGTCGAACGCACGACGAGATGTATGTGGAGCTGGGAAGGCTTATAATATGGTAGCAAAAAGGGTCAGCAATAATCAATTCAGAGATGCAAAGTTGAATAAACGCTCAACGACGGTACTGTGCTGGTCCTAGGCTAGACTGTGCTAGAGACGCGAGCCTAGAACACCAACAAAATCACGGCGCGGCACGTAAACAAAGGAAAAGCACACTCTGAATTTTTTTTTTTCGCTCTTTTTTTTTTGCGCTGCTTTTTTTTTTTTTTTTCGAAAAATCACTATAATGGCGAGTGTCTCAAAACTCTTCCCAGTCAAACCGACAGGATGGGCAAGAAATTTTTTCGATTTTTTTTTTTCGATTGCCGGACCCAAAAACTGAAACGGGTCAAAAAACTTTCTATAACGGCGATCGCTCAATACGCTTAGTAACACCTAAAAATAGGATAGCCGAAAATTTTTTATCCCGTGCGCTTTTGGAAAATTTTGGGCCTAAACGAGGGTGGTTTCCGGACTTTTTTTTTTTTTTTTGAAACCAACCTCTTCTACGGACGGCAAAAGATTGCTGGAATCAAACCTACTCGACAAGGAAACACGAATCGAATTTAGATGGATCCCAAACAAATCTAATATGCAAGGAACTCGGATTGGTGGTGGATATATGGTGGTGGTATATGGCAACGGTGGTGGTATATGGCAGCGGTGGTGGTATATGGATACGGATTCAAGCGGTGGCGGATAGGCGGTGGTGATAGATGGCGAGGCGATGATGATGGTGCGGCGGGCGTGACAACTTATGACCGTAACTCAAACTCTAAAAGACTAGACTCTAAACCAGCAACTCGACACGACGATGCAACCGCAAATTCAACAACGCAAATACGTAAAAGATTATGCAAAGGCTCGATTGGTTCGGATATGATGACCTAACCCTAATTTTTTTTGGCTTTTTCGTGGACTATAGGTATGAAGAACAGACTCGATCTAAACTACGAAAAACTGTAAAATCTCACCGAGCAACCCGGAAATCTGATACCACTTGATAGAGGCAAAGGTGTCCCGCCTTCGATGAGATGGTGGATTTCGCTTTGGTGGAAGTCGACTTTGACGATCCGACTACGAAGCGCAGCGAGGACGTCGCGCTAGCAATCGCTAAACCAACTCCGAGAGGTTATTGACCACGCCGAGCACGATCAACCTGACCACGAGGGTCTATTTCCTGCGAGCAAACGAAGAACAAGCAAGAAACTGAGATTGCAATCTGGATATTGCGAATTTAAGATGAAAGCTTTATTGATCAAGGTGGGGTTCTGTGGCGCTTTGTCCGGTCGTTGAACACAAACGGCACGCGAAGTTGCAGCTATGGCGAACTTTTGATCTAAACAAAACCCAAGTCTAAACGGTGCCCTAAGGGCTGTATATATGGAGGAAGAGGGGGTGAATTTCGTGGCCCTTGGTGGAGGGGTCCGAAACTAACCCTATCTCTTGTTTCCCCACACATACGGACTCTAAAAATAGCCTATACTAATGTATTTCAAAATTACATGGGCCTGGCCCAATAATAAGGTGACGCAGCACCTAGAATAGCCTATAGACGAATATTATGAAGTGGGATCTTGTATATTTCGTCCAAGGCTTCATGCACTCCTTATGGTGGCTTCAAAGTCCTGAAATCATCACTTGTAACTCCGTTCTTGATCCCCTTGCGCATGCCATCAACTCCATGTGTGTTCTTGCTCCAATGTTCATCCTTCTCCAAGCTAGGCCCTTCATTTGTAAGCAAAACAAATGTATCCAATTTAGGCAGCATCATATTCTCATGAACATTAGAATCATTACCAAGAAACGAAAGTACCTGGTAATTTAGTTGGCGTGCGCGAGCTCTAGTAATTGGTCCAGTATGTATAGCAGCAGGGGCTGTGGGTGTAACAATGGTATTGATGTCCTCATCAATACTTGTCAACCTCGCAATCCCACGAGTTGACAAAACGAGCTCTTGAGAGCAACAATGAATTGGGATCACGTGGATTGTCTTTACCACCGTCCCCTTCGCGTAAGGACTACGCGCAACTCCTCTACTTGGCTCTCACACGGCTATGGGCCATTTACCACTTCTCACATTATGCTCATTTTACCGTGTTCACTTTGCATGCTATGCTTGCTTCTATGCCTTTGCCATGCAATTGTGACCCTTGTTTGCATCTACCCATGATTCTCCATTATGATATTCCTATGTGTATTTGCATGCTTGGTGGAGATCCTTGTTGCTTTTGCCATGTTTATCATGTGCCCCATTCTATTGATGCCTGTTGTGTTGGGAGAGTCATGATGACCCATTGCTATTCACATATGGCCTCTCGCCAATACATTCATGATATTGTACTCATATCTTGCTTTCATGCTTGTGCTATGACTTGTGAATTATTCATGCCCACTATTTGCACCAATGACATGTTTGCCATGATTCCTCCTAGTATGTTGCATCTTCGCACTACTAGCTTGCTTGATTTGTTAGCTACGAATGCTCGCTATATTGCATCACCCATGTTCCACTACTTGCTTTCTTGGGTTGATGACATATATGCTCATGCCTCACACATGTTGAACAATTGCTCTTTCCTTTGTGTTGAGTGCCACGTTATCTTCACTACACCCTGATGCGGAGCATCCGTTCATCATCCCCATGGACTCTACATCAACACCTACAACACCACAAGGACCGATGACTCGAGCACGTGCAAGAGCTCTTGAAACCGAGGTGACATCAATCCTCTCACAACTCCCCTTCGATTCACATGAGACATGGTTACTACCTCAAACGGATACCCTATGCATACTCAGGCACCGAGGAGTTGACCATGAAGAAGCTAGGAAGCAAGGAGAACCGGAAGCGGAAGGCATGCATGAAGACGGGGAGGAGAAAGCAACAAGGACCAGAGAGGCCGGACGATCCGGACGGAGGCCCGGACGATCCGGACAGAGCCCGTCTGATCCGGGCCCCGTCCGAAGATCCGCCATACCGATCAAGGCAACAAGCTCCTCCCGGCCGGATCATCCGGACCCGGCCCGGATCATCCGGACTCGCCGGACGTCCGGACCACCAACCGGACATCCGACCTCGCCGCCACTGCCGAGCCCCGGCTCATCCGGGTCCCCGCCGGATCATCCGGACCAGCCCGGATCATCCGGACCCTCGTCCGGATCATCCGCCAGCGCCTGGCGCTGCGTGTTGGGCTGAGCCCATGTACCCTTCGCCCAGCACTCTATATATAGGACCCCTCTCCTCACTTTGAGACTTAGCATTGGATTAGCTCATATTTGTGTGAGAGCCTTTGCTCATCCACTCGGTTACTTCTCCTCGGAGATCAGACCTCCGCCTAGGAGAAGATCCTCGCCGGATTCAAGACCCCTATCTAGGGAAGAACATCAAGGCCTCCTCTTGGAGATGAACGGTTCCTTTGTATCCCGATGTAGGGTGGAACCCTAATTAAATCGATCTTTCACGCTTGGAGGGGATCCTCAAGAACACGATGAACACGGGAAGAACGGGAGAAATCACAAGGGGAAACACTCAAGAACAAGTCCAATCACACATCCACTAGACAATCAAACACACAAGATCCACAAGGTACATGAACAACAAAGGGAAAGATACAAGGTAAGGTTCATCTCCAAGAGGAGGTCTTGATGATATCCTAGATGGATCTTCCCACAAGGGGGTCTTGATGATATCCCGCAGGATCTTCTCCTAGATGGAGGTCTTGGCCTCCAATGGAGTAGTAGTCTCTCTCTCTCAAGAGTAGAGATAGGTAGGAGCAAAGCTCACATACAAATGAGCTATCCTATTTGCTAACCCTAGAAAGGAGGTGGAGGAGGTCTATTTATAGCCCAAGGGGCGAAGGGGTAAGTGAGTGGCGAAGGGGGTACACGGGCTTCGGCCCAAGTCGCACAAGGCGGGGTCCGGATGATCCGGACGGTGGCCCGGATGATCCGGTGTCGGGGTCCGGATGATCCGGCGATCGTCCGGATGATCCGCTTGCGTCAGCAGGTTCTGTAGTCTTGGGGCGCGTTAGCCGGATCGTCCGGAGGTCGTCCGGATCGTCCGGATCATCCGGGCTCGGTCCGGATCATCCGGCTGGGCGTCCGGATGATCCGGGCAACTCCATCTTCTTCTCCTTTCTTCCGCTCCTCTTCCACGCTTCCCTCGCGGATGGTGTAGTCGTTCCTTGGCGCTTGCACTCCTCCTGACATCCGTGAAGCTCGACAATACCTATGCATGCACACGTAAGGAGTGTCAAGTAGTATACCATCCTTGAGAGTGTCAAGTGAGTACGTAAAGGAGATGATTCACCTTGTGTATGTGAAGTAGATGTCGACGTGTCACTTGCCAACCGGGCTCTTGACATGGTGATGTTCGAGGGATGCTCGCATCATCCCTCCCCTTGGGAAGGATCCGACCTCGGATCGAAATCAAAATCACCATGGGAAAGAGATGATGTCGCCGTAGAAGTTGACGATCACCAAGCATTTGTCATCTTGTAGTTCCACATGGGCACCCTCCAATGTCGCACCGCCTTGTAATTCCTTCAAAAGTAGCAAAGATAACAAGCACTTGGAAAAACAAATGTGGTTGTCGTAAGAGCAAAACCAAGCATTCAAGAGGTGATTCACCCAACAAGTGTTGTCATCAAGCATAGCATATGGTTTGACAAAGAAGTGTGGCATGGCATTTGAGCATATAAATTGAGCACAATCAAGTATATCATGGGAACAAGCATGCAAATGGGAGGTTAAGATGAAAATATATGTGATAAGTGAACAAGCATCAACCTCAAGGTCATAGCGAGCATGCATAAAGAGCTCAATGAACGGTCTATGGTAGGCATAAGAGTCATTCACAACACCAAATAAAATGAAGTGTCTAAACACATGGGTCAAGTGCAAGACAATCCAAGCATAATGTGCATAGGGTGTAGTGAATATAGTGTGGCACTCAACACAATAGAAAGAGCAATTGTTCATCATGTGTGAGGCAATCAAGTCAAGCATGTGACAAGCAAAGGGATATGGCATATGTGAAGAAATGATATTGGTGCAACCAACCGTATGATAGTAGCAAGTAGTCCAAGAATTGGATGCAACACACAAGGTATATATGTCATGAAGCATGGAAATGTGGCATTCATGGTAGAAAGCAGTATCTCGAATATGCGTGCAAATGGTGCAAGCAACACATGAATTATGATCCACAATATCCAAGTTCAAGAAGGATGTCACCTTGAAAGTGTGTCCTTGTGCATTCTTCACAATGCCGAAGTGGAAGCAAATACGGTGTAGAAGTGGGTCGTGGTAGAATGTATGAGGCTCGCTCTCAAGAGCTCGAATGGTCAACTCACGTGAAGTGGAAGTCGACACAAAGTCCAAGTATCCTACACATGCACAAAACAAAACAAATAACGTATGGGCATGGTAGATAAACACATCATCCATCATGATGGTTCTCATCTTTTGCACAAAACCATTAGAAGTACAAGTGCATGAATAATATGATGCAACAATGGCAATATTCATGGCACTAGGTATATGGTGCAAAGAAGTAAGACAAGCATGCTTCACAAGAATTATGTCAAAATCTCCAAATATATAGAAGAATGCTATGGGGGCAATCTCATGAGCAAGAAGAGAATCATTGTTGCACTCAATACATGGCGAATCATCTAACATGAGGGAGGCAACACATGGAGATATATGACACGAAGCAAGATGAATCATGTGCAAAGCATATAGATGGTTATCATCAACCGCATGAGATGAGCAAGTATGACACAAGAGACAATGATCAAGATGTATCATGTGGTAGGCATGAGCATATATGTCATCAACCCAAGAAAGCAAGTAGTGGAACATGGGTGATGCAACATAGCAAGGAATCATAGCAATCATGTCCTTGGTGCAAATAGTGGCCGTGAATAATTCACATGTCATAGCACTATCATGAAAGCAAGATATGAGGACAATAGCATGGGGCACATGATAAACATGGCAATAGCAACAAGGATCTCTACCAAGCATGCAAATACACATAGAAGTAGCATAATGATGAAACATGGGTAGATGCAAGCAAGGGTCACAATTGCATGGCAAAGGCATCAAGCAAGCATAGCATGCAAAGTGAACACGGTAAAATGAGCATAATGTGAGAAGTGGTAAATGGCCCATAGCCGCAGGAGAGCCAAGTAGAGGAGTTGCGCGTAGTCCTTGCGCCAAGGAACGGTGGTAAGGATAGTCCACGGATCCCAAATCGTCATTGCTCTCAAGAGCTCGCTTTGTCAACTCGTGGGATTGCGAGGTTGACAAGTATTCATGGGTACCTACACAAAAGAGACACAATCCAAAGAAATTGTGCGTGGTAAATGTACACATCATCCATCATGATGTGTATGTGCACGTGTGAGTTAGCACAAGATAAGCAATGCTCAAAGAAATTTGAGGCATGGTATATGAACATGTCATCCATCATGAAAGAATAGTTGTTATGTATGACACGATGGGGACACAAATTGAGAATGCAAGTATATGGCACATCAATAGTATGTTTATTCATGGGTAGCATATGGTGCACACACGTATTGGGATCATGCAATGGATGGGATTGATCAAAATCTCCTACAATGTATGAGGAAACTATGGGGCCTCCTCATGAGCAATATCGGAAACATCACATGGAGAAAATGGACAACATCCAAAACAATGCATATCCGGCTAGGTGGTCATGGCATGGCATATGAGATAAATGATGCAAAGGTAGCATATCAATATCATCACAAGAGAAACAAATGCCAATAACCATGTGCTTGTCATCTATGCCATATGTGCAAATTGGGTTTATTTTAATGGCATATGCATAGTCACTATGAAGAGATTGCAAATAAGACATATGGTTGATCTCATGCATAGCATATGACAAGTCAAGCGGATTATCAAACATGATGTGACCTAAAGAATTGTCACAAGAAATTCTATGTAACATGGCATCACAACTAATAGACTCCACAATAGAATCATCGTACTCATCATAAATGGGCAAATCATCGCATGGGGAAATCATACTAGCATGAACCATGGCAATAGGTGGATCAACATCATGTAAGCAATCGATGTTAAGAATGTCCACTAGTGGGACTAGAGCATCACCTTCACCTATGTTACCTTTGTCATTCCACTCAAGTGGTGTAGGTGAGGTGGGAAAGACCAAATGGTGGTCATCTTCATCTTGATGGAACCATGTGGGGTGCATCGATTCCACCATGGCCATCGCCTTGTCCAAAGGGAGGACGAAGTCGTCGAGGATCGGCGCGTCATCATCAATGGGACCTAGCACCAAACGAGAAGACACAATAGAGGTAGAGGTCAAGTTGTTAGAAATGCAAATGGCCTCACGAGACCGATCAACTATCTCACTCTCTCTATGTGGTGGTTCACTCACTCCCTCAAAATAGGTGCACTCAAACTCACGATGGTGGAGTCACCATCTCACTCAAGTGGTGGGGTTGTGGCTCTCCTCACATGGGAATTGTGGCAACTCATCATGTATGGGGCTAGTGGTGAAGTCACTCTCACTCTCAATATGGTGGCACAAGTCACTCAAGTCATCATACGTCGCCGTGGTCGAAGGGAGAATCCCATGCTCAACCATCTCGTCGTGGTCACCGTGGATGAAGGCCAAGATGGCACATCATCACTCGTCGTGGATGAAGGCCAAGATGCCACATCATCTCTCTCGCCTCCTAAGATGGAAGCATCATCCTTGCTCGCCATTTTGTCGCTAGCCTCCAAAGCTTGGTCCTTGGGAGCATCGCCTTGGAGCTCGTCGGGCTTGGACATCTTGGTGGTACTAGCCTCATGCTTGTCGAGAGCTTGGTCGCCAAGTTTGCTTGGGGTGGAGAAGCCTTGGCCTTCATGAGTTCTTGTTCCGCCTTTGAGAGCACCAATGTAGTAGTCGCCGATGGACTTGTAGTTCTTGAGGACGATGGTCTTGGAGATGTCGTTGTAATCCCATCATGAAGTGGAACTTCATCGAAATGGGGTCGCCCACGCCGCTCGTCAGCAAGGCAATCGCCATCTCCTTGAAGTACTTGTCGATGGACTTGGATCCTGGGTGGTGTTCTCCAATTGGCGCCGGTTGTTCCGTAGGTTGGAGGCACAAACTCTCGCGCAAAGCTTTTTTGTCTTGGGCCAACTCATGTCGTAGTACTCCGAAGGTGTGTGAAGCCACCATGCCAATGCGTAGTCGTGGAAGTTTCTTGTGGCGCACTTCACTTGATCTTCGGGAGGAACTTGATGTAGCTTGAGGTAGTCATCCATCAAACGCTCCCACTCGAGGTACTCCTCGGGTTCTTGAGTCCCATAGAAAGGAATCTTGTGGTTGGTGTCGAGGTCGTAGTAGCTCGTTGATGTAGGGTGGAACCCTAATTCGTCGATCTTTCACGTTTGGAGGGGATCCTACGTAGGGAACACGAAGAACGCGCGGAAGAACGAGAGGAAATCACGGGAAGAACGGAAAGACACTCAACCGACAAGAGATCAATTGATCACACAAGGTCTAGATCATCGGCACGAGTGATACATGGTTCAAAATCAACAAAGGAAAGATACAAAGGTAGCCGTTTTCTCCGGAGGAGGTCTTGAATCCACGAGGATCTTCCCAGATAGGGGTCTTGAACTGATGGATCTTCTCCTAGACGGAGGTCCCGATCTCCGAGGAGAAGTACCGGTGGATGAGCAAAGGCTCTCACACACAAATATGAGCTAATCCAATGCTGAGTCTCAAAGGGAGGATATGGGGTCCTATATATAGAGTTAGGGGCGAAGGGTACATGGGCTCAGCCCAACAGGCGCGCAAAGGCGCTGGCCGGATGATCCGGACGGGGGTCCGGATGATCCGGACCGGTCCGGATGATCCGGGTGGAGTCCCGGATGAGCCGGAGGGTCGGCTGGTGGCGGCGACGGGCCGGATGTCCGGCTGGTGGTCCGGACGTCCGGGCGGGGTCCGGATGATCCGGGCCGGGGTCCGGATGATCCGGCTTCGGGAGGGAGCTTCTGTTGCCTTCGGTCGCTGGAGCCGGATCGTCCGGACCGGGTCCGGATCATCCGGCTCGTCCGGATCGTCCGGCCTCCGTCCGGATCGTCCGCCACCTGGTCTCTGGTTGCTTTCTCCTCTCCGTCTTCATGCGTGCCTTCCGCTTCCGGTTCTCCTTGCTTCCAAGCCTCTTCATGGTCGACTCCTCGGTGCCTGAGTATGCATAGAGTTTCCGTTTGAGGTAGTAACCATGTCTCATGTGAATCGAAGGAGAGTTGTGAGAGGAGTGATGTCACCTCGGTTTCAAGAGCTCTTGCACGTGCTCGAGTCATTGGTCCTTGTGGTGTTGTAGGTGTTGATGTAGAGTCCATGGGGATGATGGAAGGATGCTCCGCATCATATCCCCTCCCTTCGAAAGGATCCGACCTCGGATCTAGTTCTTCATCACCATGGAAAGGTGAGAGGTCTTTGACGTTGAAGGTGTCGCTCACGTTGTACTTGTCGCTTGGTAGGTCGAGCTTGTAGGCGTTGTTGTTGTAGCGTGCTAACACCTTGAAGGGTCCATCGCTCGAGGTAGAAGTTTGATTTATGCTCGCTGGGGAAGCTGCCTTGCGAAGGTGTAGCCACACTAGATCGCCTTTGTTGAAGATCATGGGTTGCTTGTTGATGTTGAGCTTGGCCGCTAGTCGTTGTACTTGGCGCTCGATGGTGTTTCTTGTATCTTCATGCATCTTCTTGATGTAGCTTGCACGGGCACTTGCGTCGAGGTTGGTGTGCTCTTGTAGAGGTAGAGGTAGGATATCCAATGGGGACAATGGGTTGAAGCCGTAGACGACCTCGAAGGGGGATTTGCCGATCGTCGAATGTCTTGCGCGGTTGTAGGCGTACTCGGCGATGGGTAGACACACCTCCCACTCCTTGATGTTCTTCTTGATCAACACCCGAAGTAGAGTGGAGAGCGTCCGGTTTGTCACCTCCGTTTGGCCGTCGGTTTGAGGATGGTATGCGGATGAGAACATGAGCTTGATGCCGAGCTTGGTGCAAAGAGTCTTCCAAAAGTAACTCAAGAACTTGACGTCGCGGTCGGAGACGATTGACTTTGGTACTCCATGAAGGCGCAAGATTTCCTACAAAAGAGATTTGCAATATGTGAAGCATCGCTCACCTTGTTGCAAGGAATAAAGTGTGCCATCTTAGAAAATCGATCTACAACCACAAACACGGAATCCTTTCCATTTTATGCTCTAGGCAAACCAAGTACAAAGTCCATGCTAATGTCTTCCCAAGGTTGATATGGAATTGGAAGTGGCATGTAAAGACCATGAGATTGAGCTTTTGACTTAGCTTTGCGGCATGTAGAGCATCGGGTGGTGAAGCGTGAAACATCTCGAAACATCTTGGGCCAAAAGTAGTTCTTGGAGAGCGTGACGAAGGTCTTGTCGCGTCCAAAATGTCCCATGAGTCCACCTCCATGAGCCTCTTGCAAAAGTAACAAACGAAGAGAAGACTCGGGTATGCAAAGTTTGTTAGCTCTCATAAGATAACCATCCTTGAGGTAATATTGTTCCCAAGATGTATGCGTCAAACATTTAGCATAATGAGGTGCAAAAGATGGATCACTAGCATATAAATCTTTGATGTGCTCAAAGCCAATAACATTCAACTCAAGTTGGGTGACAAGCGTGCATATGCGTGAAAGTGCATCGGCAACTACATTTTCCTTGCCCTTAATGTACTTTATCACATATGGAAAAGATTCAATAAATTCACTCCATTTGGCATGACGCTTGTTCAATTTAGTTTGACCTTTTAAGTACTTAAGCGCTTCATGATCGGTATGGATGACAAACTCATGAGGTCTAAGATAATGTTCCCAAACATTTAGCACACGCACTAAAGCATACAATTCTTTGTCATACACGGGTAGTTAAGTTGAGCACGGAGAGTTTTTCACTAAAATAAGCAATGACTCGCTTTTTCTTGCATTAAAACTCCGCCAATTCCGGTACCACTTGCATCACAATGGACCTCAAAAGTTTTGTCAAAATTGGGCAAAGCAAGAATCGGAGCATGATTAAGCGAAGACTTGAGCTCATCAAAAGCGTTTGATTGCAAAGGTCCCCAAACAAAAGGAGTATTCTTCTTACCCAAAGCATGCAAAGGAGCTGCAATAGTGCTAAAGTTTTTCACAAAGCGGCGATAAAAACCTGCAAGACCAAGGAAACTTCGCACTTGTTGCAAATTGGTGGGTTGGGGCCAAGTTTTAATTGCTTTGATTTTAGTTTCATCAACATGGACACCCTTGGAAGACGCAACGAAACCCAAGAAAACCACATTGTCAACTCCAAAAGTGCATTTCTTCAAGTTGGCATAAAGACTTTCTTTTCGAAGTGTTTGCAAAACAAGCTTAACATGATCAAGATGCTCTTTCATGGTTTTGCTAAACACAAGAATATCATCAAGTAAACCACAACAAAGATCCCAATGTATGGACGAAGTACATGATGCATGAGACGCACAAAAGTTCCGGAGCCTCCGACAAACCCATAGGCATAACCAACCATTCATATAAGCCAAATTTTGTTTTGAAAGCAGTTTTCCATTCATCACCCTCATGAATGCGGATTTGATAATAGCCACTTTTAAGATCAATTTTGAGAAAAGTTGGCTCCACTAAGTTCATCAAGCATATCATCTAAGCGAGGAATGGGATGCCTATAGCGCACGGTGATAGCATTTATGGGTCTACAATCGAGCACAAGCGGAAACTTCCATCGGGCTTAGGCACAAGTATAACGGCACGGCACAAGGGCTTAAGCTTTCACGCACATGACCGCTTGTCGAGTAGTTGTTGTACTTGCCGCTGAATCTCCTTGGTTTCTTCGGGATTGACACGGTAGGGAGCTTTGTTTGGAAGTGGCGCCCGGGGATGAGGTCGATTCGATGCTCAATGCCTCAAGAGGAGGTAGACCCGAGGTAGCTCATCGGGAAAACATCTTGAAATTCCTGCAAAGAGATTGAAACACCAAAGGTAGCTCATGAGTGGTGTTAGTTTGTGGTTCTCCATCCTTGCACACTAGGACAAAGTGCATCACGCTCGATGGGTTCTCACACACTTCTCTCATCTCATGTTTGGTGGCAAATAGTATGAGGTTTTTCTCTCTAGGCGAAGAGGCGCTCAAATTTGGCTTGTGGCTCTTGCTCACTTTTTGGTGGCTCACTTTCTCACTCTTCTCTCTTTGGTTGGTGGCTTGTTTGTCGGCTATCACTTGACTAGGAGACATGGGTCGTAGGACATATTCTTTGCCTTTCATCTTGAAGCTATAGTGGTTTGTACGCCCATTGTGGTAGATACCACGGTCGAATTGCCATGGTCGACCAAGGAGGAGGTGGCAAACGGTCATTGGGACCACATCACACTCCAAAGTGTCTTCATATGCACCGATTTTGAAGGATACTTGGACCGTATGCTCAACTCGTATAGTGCCGGAGTCACTTAGCCATTGAACCTTGTATGGTTGCGGATGCTTCTTCTTGACCAATTGGAGCTTGGAGCATAGTTCTTCGCTCGCCAAGTTGTGGCAACTACCTCCATCGATGATGACCTTGATGGATCTCCCATTGATGCCGGCCTTTGTGTGGAAGATGTGGCATCGTTGGTCTTCTTCTTGGTGATGTTGAAGTGTCAAGACTTTGGAGACAACAAGAGCGGGCTTGTATCTTCATCGCAAAAGACTTGATCATCTTCATCCTCGTTGATGCGCCGCATGGCCACTTGCTCAATAGCGCCCATTTCATCTTCACTCATTGAGTCGTAGGTGCCATCGTCGTTGAGTATCATGGCACGCTTGTTGGTGCATTCATATGACTTGTGGCCTCGGCACCGCAAGTAAAACACTTGAAGGAGCTTGTCTTGACGGTCTCATCGGTTGAGTCGATGATGAAGCACGCTGCTTGGATTGCTTGTAGTAGGAGGAGGACGACTTGAACTTGTAGAAGTTTTCTTGTAACTTGACTTGTCGTCGTTGCTTGGAAAAGGCTTGGTTGATGTCGGTTGGAGTAGTTGTTGAAGCTTGGTTGTTGGAGAGGTCAGATGTCTTGGATGAGTACTTGACGACTTGAAGTCATCTTGCACTTGTCGCCCGCCTTTGTAGCTTGATGCACGAGCTCAATGAGGTTGGAATAAGGTTGAAGTCGGCGATCTTCTTGATGGGATGGTTGAGTCCATTCAAGAATCGTGCCATTGTTTGCTCATCATCTTCCTTGACATTGGCTCGAATCATGGCCATCTCCATCTCTTTGTAGTATTCTTCAACACTCTTTGTTCCTTGCTTGAGGAGTTGTAGCTTCTTGAAGAGATCACGGTTGTAGTAGGTGGGCACAAAGCGTGCTCGCATGACATCCTTCATTTGAGCCCAAGTGGTGATTGAGGTTCACCTCTTGCTTGTCGGCCAAGGATTTGCTCCCACCATATGAGCACATAGTCTTGGAACTCAAGTGATGCCATAGCAATCTTCTTCTTCTTCATAGTTGTGCAAACGAAAGATTTTGTCGACCTTCAATGCCCATGAGAGGTACTCTTCGGGATCATTGGTTCCATTGAACTTGGGCATTGTGAACTTGAGCTTGCCATAGCGATGTTCTTCATTGTTTTGAGGTCGATGTTGATGATGACGTTTTGACGTGGAGGGTAATCATCCTCATGTTGCTCTTGGCGAGGAGGAAGTCCATGATCAACTTGTTCTTGTTGACCTTGAGGGTGAGGTTGAGCTTGAGGAGCTTGTGGAGGAGCTTGTTGGGCTTGACGCTGCGCACGCTGATGGTAGTTCCTCTCTTGTATTTCTTCTCGGTGCTTCCTCTTGATTGCGCCTTTCGCGATTGCGGTTGGCTAGAGCTCGACTTGATGCTTGAAGGGCGATTCCGCCTCAAGAGCTTGTGCTTCGCGTTGTTGTTGTTGAAGACGCTTGAGCTTCGCGCCTTGTTGCTCTTGGTGTAGGCGCTTCGTTCGTTGTTCTTGTTGGTGGCGAAGACGTTGTCGTTTTGTGCTTGAGCAAACGCCATTTGGCTCGATTGAGGACGGGAACTTCTTCATCAACTTGCTCTTGGAGATTCTTATCGTAGCGGGTTGCGAGATGCATGACGGTCTTGACGCTGCTCGACGAAGAATGTTCGATGACGGTGTACTTGTGTCGGAAAAGGAGTCGCCGGAGTGGCGACTTGAGTGGCTCCGCCTTGATTGTGAAGAGGTAGAAGTACGCGTTCACCAACAAGGCGCGGATCTCGCCCATTCTTGCATCGTTTCTTTCTTGTGCGCTACGAGTTTGTTGTCGAAGTAATCTCGCACGCTTTCGAGAGTCGCAAGTCGGTGAAGAGGTTGTCGGCGCGTTCGCCATTGCTTGTTGCTCTTGATGGAGAGCTCGCGCGCCAAAGAGGTGGCTCTTGGTGACGATGATGACATGTCGTCGTCTTGCTCGATGAAGAGTGGATTTGTAGAAGAACTTGGCCTATCCATCATTTCAAGCAAATTGTGAGTGTTAGAAAGAGAAGAATGAATACCAATGTACCTTTGACCGAAGTTGAAGATGAATCAAGTTCACTCAAATGCGGACAATGAAATAGCACTATTGGTACTGATCCTTGTCGATTCTCACACCTACACAAGTAAAAGCCTTTGGTGGAGCTTGGTTAGGATGGTGGCACAAAATTGATTGCAATTGTTAGCTTGACTCAAAAATGTTGAAGAAGATTCGCAAATTCGCATATGCAACAAGTAGACCAAGCAAGTAGTAGTACACGGAAACACACACGCAAATAGATAAATGGGATTGTGCAAACCAAAAGTGAGCCAAAATGTGGAATCCACGAAAATGCTCTTGTTGCACAATACTAGAGAGACGCTAGCACGATTGCACAATAGGCGGATATGGGGCTTGTGCACAACCTACTAAGCAAAAATGCAACGATCTCTATCCCAAGTATACTATATGTATGGTATATCGGTGCAATGATCCAAGATGATCTTATGTGACCATCTTAATGTTGTATGATGCTATGCTTGTTGCTTATAAGCTCTTTGCTTATCTTTCCTCTTTGCTTAAAAGCTTGAGTGGCTCTTTCTCTTTTGAGCTCTTTTCTTATGCAAACTTGACGAACTAAGATAGCAATTGTGTATGCGATGACAACTTTGTGACACAGAAGTTGATTTTGAGATATGCACCTCGATTGTATGTATGATAAGGTGTATGCAACTGATGTAGGGTGGAACCCTAATTCGTCGATCTTTCACGTTTGGAGGGGATCCTACGGAGGGAATACGAAGAACACGCGGAAGCACAAGGGAAAACACGGGGAAAACGAGAGAGAATCACTCAACCAACAAGGGAATCGATCACACAAGTGCTAGATCATCATACACATAAGAGATTCACGAGATCCAAAGTCAACAAAGGTAAGGATACAAAGGAACCGTTCTTCTCCAAGAGGAGGCCTTGATGTTCTTCCCTAGAAGGGGTCTTGAATCCGCTTGGGGATCTTTCTCCAAGAGGTCGTGAACTCCGAGGAGAAGTAACCAAGTGGATGAGCAAAGGCTCTCACACAAACATGAGCTAATCCAGTGCTAACCCTAGCTAGGAGGAGGTGGGGAGTTTATATAGCATATGTCCACGAAGGGGTAAGTGAGGAGGGATACATGGGCCTCGCCCGACTCTGCGGCAAGCAGGCGGTAGTACCGCCAAAGGGCGGTAGTACCGCTCAAGCGGTAGTGCCGCTTGGCTGAGCGGTAGTACCGGGCCCGGATCGTGCGTAACACTAGTACTTGCCGGGTTGAGCGGTAGTGGCGAAGGGCAAGGGGGGCGGTAGTATCACCGGGTCACGGTAGTACCGCTTACGGGGCGGTAGTACCGCCGCCCCGGTCTTCTTCCGTCGTCGCTTCTGTGCTTCCTCGCGGATGGTGTAGTTGTTCCTTGGCGCCAGCACTCCTCCTCGTCGCCCTTAGTGTTCGACAATACCTATGCATGCACACGAGTGGAATGTCAAGTAGTATACCATCCTCGAAGGGGTCAAGTGAGCACGTAAAGGAGATGATTCACCTTGTGTATGTGAAGTACATGTCGCACGTGTCACTTGTCGAACGGACTCTTGACATGGTGATGTCCATAGGATGCTCCGCATCATCTCCCTCCCTTGGGAAGGATCCGACCTCGGATCGTGATCCTCATCACCATGGAAACGATTGTCATAGACGGACTTGTAGTTGGAAGAAGTTGAAGACATGGCGCAATCCAAGTAGTCCAAGGTGTCGCCGAGTGATAGACATGCAAAAGAGCAAACACAAGCAACGCCGAAATACAATGGTTAGCGCACACAAAAGGTCCATCATGTAAGAATGAGTCCGTATGTAAGATTGGTCGTGACAAAGCGCATGAAGCATATCAAGATGATCTAGAATGAGATGCAAAGCATTCATGGAGGAAATGCAATCATTGTGTAAACAAATGTGTTGTAATATGATCTATGCAACCACGGTGCAAAATGATGTCATAGTGAGATGTTTTATCAATAGCATGAATATGGCAATGGATGCTCAATATGTATATGTTATCATGCAATTGATGATGGACAATATGATCATGATGTATGAATATGCCTTCAAGGTAGATCACAACAAATTTGCTAAGGAAATGCGCAAGCTCATATATCATGGATGACATGGGAATACAAGATGCAACAAGGCAATCACAATGTGAGTCAATCCATGCATAGTGTGCAAACTTGTGGTGAGTATGATACGTCCATCGAGCATGACATGTGTGAGCACAATCAACAAATATGAAGGTGTTGGTGTACCAAAGCTCGATGTCGAGGCATGAGTGGAGTGTCAAAGGTGCATCCAATAAGTGCAAGCGCTCCTCAATGTGAAGGTCCATGTAGCCAATCTCCAATGTCGCTCCTCCTTTCACGAGATGTATCATGTAGACAACAAGAAGGAAACAACAATGAAAGAGTGACCCATCCAATATGCATATTTGAGGATTGCTCAAAGAGAAGGAGTTCACCTTAATGAGAATGTCGAAAATGTTGGTGTCGCACATCATGTATGCCTGCACATAACCAAGTTGTCGATAACAAAGATCGCCTTGTGAACCCTCCAAAATGAAAGAACATGACAAACACTGAAAAACAAATGAGGTTAGCGGAAATGCAAAACCTATCATTCGTGTGGTAAGATACCGAACAAATGTATGCATCATGCTCATCATAAGAAAGTACAAGGAGCATTTCAAAGTATGGATGCATATGATGTAAGAACATCCAAATACAAGAGGGTCAATCAAACAAGCATGCATCACAAGTATAGTGTCCAAGTCTCCGAGATCAATAAGCATAGCAAGTTGGCACTCAATACAAGGTGATATGAGAGATGCAACTAATGGAGACAAGACACAATGATCATGACAAATCAAGTGAGAGGCATGAGCATATATGTCATCAACCCAAGAAAGCAAGTAATAGTGGAACATGGGTGATGCAACATAGCAAGCATTCATAGTGATCAAGTCAAGAAAGCTAGTAGTGCGAAGATGCAACATACTAGAAGGAATGATGGTAAGCATGTCATGTGTGCAAATAGTGGGCATGAATATTTCACATGACATAGCACAAGCATGAAAGCAAGATATGAGTAAAATGTCATCAATGTATTGGCGAGAGACCATATGTAAATAGCAATGGGGCATCATGACTCTCCCAACACAACAAGCATCAATATTATGGGGCACATGATAAACATGGCAATAGCAACAAGGATCTCCACCAAGCATGCAAATACACAATGGGATATCATAATGGTTCATCATGGGTAAATGCAAGCAAGGGTCACAATTGCATGGCAAAGGCATAGAAGCAAGCATAGCATGCAAAGTGAACACGGTAAAATGAGCATAAGGTGACAAGTTGTAAATGGCCCATAGCCGTGGAGAGCCAAGTAGAGGAGTTGCGCGTAGTCCTTGCGCCAAGGGGACGGTGGTAAGGATAGTCCACGGATCCCAAAGCATCGTTGTTCTCAAGAGCTCGTTTCACAACTCTTGGGATTGAGAGGTTGACGAGTATACATGAGTACCTACACAAAACAAAGACAAAGGAAAATTGTGTGTGTGTGGTATATGTACACATCATCCATCATGATGCGACGCGCATGTGTTTGTTAGCACAAAATAGCCAATGCTCAAATAAATGAGATGCGTGATATAGGAACATGTCATCCATCATGATAGGTTTGTTATTATTTATGGCATAATGGAGACTCAAAGGATGTAATGCATCATGAGAAATATCTAGAGCATTGTTATTCATGGAGTGCATAAGGTGCATACTATCATGGGAATCATGCAAAGTATGAAATGCATCAAGATCTCCTAATATGTATGAGGAAACTATGGGGGTCTCCTCATGGGCATGAGTAGCAACATCACATGGAGAATATTGACAACATCCAAAACAATGCATATTCGAAACAATGTGATCATGGCATGGCATAGTGGATGAATTGCGAAATCATGTAAAGGAAGCATGGCAATATCATCACAAGAGAAGCAAAAGCCAATGACCATCATCTCGCCATCTATGCCATAGGTGCAAATGGGATTTATTTTAATGGGGCATGCATAGTTACTATGTTGAGATTGAAATGATGCAATATGGGAGATCTCACTCATAGCATATGACAAGTTCAATGGATTGTCAAACATGACGTGACCAATAGAATTTTCACAAGATATCCTATGTAGCATACTATCACAACTAGGCAACTCAACATGCTCATCATCATATTCATCATAAATAGGTAAGTCAAGGCATGAAGAAGTTTCACTAGCATGAAGCATGGCAATAGGAGGGTCAACATCATGGGAGAAATCATTATCAAGAGAGTCCACTAGTGGGACAAGAGAAGCACCATCACCTATGTTACCTTTGGAGCGCCGCCATGTGTTGTAGGTGAGGTGTTGAAGATCGCCTCGTTGTCATCTTCATCTTGATGGAACCATGTGGGGTTGCATCATCGTCCATCATGGCCATCGCCGCTCCATAGGAGGTATGGACTCATCGATGGTAGGCGTGTCGTCATGTAGGAGACCTAACACCAAAGGAGAAAACACACTAGGAGTAGAGGTTAAGTCGTTAGAAATCATAGTGGCCTCACGTGCCGTGTCAACTACCTCACTCTCTAAGTGTTGTGGCTCACTCACCCCTCAAGGATGCTCTCACCATATGTTTGTTGGAGTCACTCAAATGGCGCTCAACCTCACATAGGATGTGTGGCATGCTCTCATGTGTGGGGCTAGTGGTGGTCACACTCATCCTCTCATAGGAGATGCTCTCAATGTCACGTATGGTGGAGTCACTTATGTCACTCATGGGGTGGTGGCTCTCCTCACATGGCACTTGGGGCATCTCGACATATGTGGGTGTCGGAGGGATGTAGGTGCAAATGTCTCCATGCTCAACTTCTATTGACATGGTCAAGGATGGCCCTGCTCGACCTTCTCGTCGCTGCCTTGTTGTTGGAGGCCCATATGATGTGGCACCTCATAGCTCGCCTCCATGACCGAAGGGAGTTTCCCATGCTCGCCATCTTCCTTGGGGGCTTCCAAGATGGAAGTGTCACCTCTCTCGTGAGGTAGTCGCCTTGGACTTGATGAAGTCGATGTAGGCATACTCGTGGGAAGTAGGCGAAGATGCCGACGTCCAAAGGCGAAGATGCCTTGAGAACACTTGGCTAAGATGCCAAGTGGTTGATGTAGCCGTAGCGCCGCCTTGGTGGTTGTCGCCTCGCGGTCTTCTTTTGTGCTCTTGAAGCTTGGACTTGGCGTGTTGGGACTTGTGCATTTGCGCCAGGAGCATCTTCATGATGATGATGTTGTTGTCGTGCTTGAGCTCAGAGGCGTCGTCGTCGCCGTGCACATGTTGCTTGTAGGTGACTTGCCCTTCATGACGATGTGGATCACGAATGTGATGGTGGTCGCCATGTGGATGTTGACTTGGACGACTTGCGCTTGCATCTTGTTTGCGCCCAAGACTTGTGGCTTGACCGTCGTCGCCTTGAGGATGATGAAGGGAAGAAGACTTGATCAAGGCTCTAATCTCCTCCATTCTTGCATCTTGCTCCTCTTTATGTGCGGCAAGCTTCTTGTCGATGTAGTCCCTTTTCCTTGCTTCGGAGTGACGAATGTCGATGGAGATGTTCTCGATGCGCTCTCGCAATCTTGATTGTGCGCCTTGTATTTGTCGTTGTAGATCGAAGATAGACGCTTTGGCGATGTAGTTGTTCGCGCCGTCGTTGTTGTCGTAGACCGGAGAGGGAATGCCTTGCCTATCCATCACAAGACTCGAGCAAATATGAGTGGGAGAAAGAGAAGAATGTATACCAATGTACCTTTGACCAAAGTTGAAGATGAATCAAATTCACTCAAATGTGGACAATGAAATAGCACTATTGGTACCAATCCTTGTCGGTTCTCACACCTACACAAGTAAAGCTTATAGTGGAGCTCGGTGAGGATAGTGGCACAAAAATTTAATGCAAAATGTTAGCAAGAGTCAATAATGTTGAAAGAGATTCACAAATTCGCAAGCGAAACAAATGGACCAATAGCAAAGAATGGCACACGGAAACACACACACACGGATAGATAAATGGGGTCGTGCAACCAAGGAATGAGCTCAAAATGTGGAATCCACCAAAACGCTCGTGTTGCACAACTCAAGAGAGACGCTAGCACGATTGCTCAATAGGCGGATACGACACTTGTGCACAACCTATAAGATGCAAAATGGATATTCTTTCTATCCCAAGTATGCTATGTATGTATGGTTCCCGGTGTGTCTCTCAAGCATGATATCATATGATGTTGATTTGACAATCTTATGTGCAATGGGATGATGCTATGGCACTTGCTCACGAGCTCTTTGCTCTCTTTTGCTTAAAAGCTTTTTTCTTTTTTTTTTCTCTATGGTCACTTTTGTATAATGCACAAACCAAGATAGCAATTGTGTATATGCGGAACAAACTTGAGGCACAATGGATGATATGATACCAATATGATATGGTATGTATGCAATGGGAGGTATGGACCACTAATGTGCACAAGTAACGCTGCCTCGCAATACTCAAATGGCTAGTCTCGATAGGCAAGTAACGCAAAATGGGCTAGGGGTTAACAATGCAATTGCAAGGAATATACAATGGTGTCGCCGAGGTTACCGCCCTTATGCGATGATGAGTGGCGGTGTTCTTGGTGTAGATACCAAGATGATGGAGACTCGTCCCTAAGTAGCCAAACACCTTAGGAAACGGAAAACCGCAAACTCAAAATCTCAAATGACAAATGTCAAATGGTGGTAGCGAAAGCGGTGGTGGTATGCACTTGGCAATGCGGAAGTGGGATGATGGGCTATACACGTGTAAGAGTTGAAGCACACGGTCCCTAAGTAGCCGAAACACCTTAGGAGACACAAGCCACAACTCAAACAAGCTCAAACAACTATTGGGTTAAGTTGGGTAGTCGGAAGTGTATGGTGGGTAAGGTTATGTGGAAGTGGTGGTGGTGGTGGTTGATGAAGAAGCAACCGTCCCTAAGTAGCCTAAACACCTTAGGAGACTCAAATCGCAACTCAAACAACCACTAATGCTATAAGGAACAAAATGGGTTAGGTTGCGGAAGTCGGTGGTGGTTATGCGGATGTTGTGGTGGAAGCCCTAGGCAAAGATGCCAAAATTCACCAAATGTGATGGTGTCAAATGATGTTGTAACCTATCTAGGAGGAAGGAGAATGTCAATAGCTTCTCAACGAGCTAAAGAACGCGAAAATCGGACTCCGGATGTGGAAGTTATGGTGGAAATGGTGAAACTCGTAAAGCTGAATGTCCAGGCGGTAGTACTGCTGAAGGGCGGTAGTACCGCTCGTGTCGGGTTTTTTTTCGACTTTTTCGGTTGAACGGGACCTGGCGGTAGTACTGCTCATGGGCGGTAGTACCGCTTGAGTTTCTCAGCGTAGTACCGCTCAGAGGGCGGTAGTACCGCCGTGTCGGATTTTCTCGATTGCTCAATGGTTTCGCGATTTTGGGGCGGAAATGGGTGATTTCGGGTCAAAATTGATGGATTTTGTGGATGGAAAGGGGGAAACTTGGGGAATGCTAGATCCACTTGAAACCAAGCAAATCCATGGATCAAAATCAACAAAACATCATCAAACCAACAAATCACAAAAATTTTGGGGCTATTTTTGGTGGGGATTTTCGATTTAGGACGAAATCAACAAAATCAAGCTAGAAAACACGGGTAGGGTCTCCAAAAACGTGATCAACGTGGCTCATGATACCATATGATGTAGGGTGGAACCCTAATTCGCCGATCTTTCACGCTTGAGGGGATCCTACGGAGGAATACGAAGAACACGCGAAGCACAAGGAAAACACGGGAAAACGAGAGAGAATCACTCAACCAACAAGGGAATCGATCACACAAGTGCTAGATCATCATACACATAAGAGATTCACGAGATCCAAAGTCAACAAAGGTAAGGATACAAAGGAACCGTTTTTCCAAGAGGAGGCCTTGATGTTCTTCCCTAGAAGGGGTCTTGAATCCGCTTGGGGGATCTTCTCCAAGAGGTCGTGAACTCCGAGGAGAAGTAACCAAGTGGATGAGCAAAGGCTCTCACACAAACATGAGCTAATCCAAGCTAACCCTAGCTAGGAGGAGGTGGGGAGTTTATATAGCATATGTCCACGAAGGGGTAAGTGAGGAGGGGATACATGGGCCTCGCCCGACTCTGCAAGGTGGGCGGTAGTACCGCCAAAGGGCGGTAGTACCGCCAAGCGGTAGTGCCGCTTGGGCTGAGCGGTAGTACCGGCCCGGATCGCGCGTAACACTAGTACTTGCCGGGTTGAGCGGTAGTGGCGAGCGGCAGGGGGCGGTAGTATCGCTGGTCAGCGGTAGTACCGCTTACGGGGCGTAGTACCGCCGCCCTGGTCTTCTTCCGCTGCCGCTTCTGTGCTTCCTCGCGATGGTGTAGTTGTTCCTTGGCGCTTGACTCCTCCTCGCCGCCTTAGTGTTCCGACAATACCTATGCATGCACACGAGTGGAATGTCAAGTAGTATACCATCCTCGAAGGGGTCAAGTGAGCACGTAAAGGAGATGATTCACCTTGTGTATGTGAAGTACATGTCGCACGTGTCACTTGCCGAACGGACTCTTGACATGGTGATGTCCATAGGATGCTCCGCATCAGCAACTAATGTGCACAAGTCACGTTGCCGGCAATACTCAATGGCTAGTCTCGGTGGGTAAGCAACGCAAAAGATGGTATGTGATGGCTATCAATGCAATTGCAAGGTATGACAAAGATGTCGCCGATGTTATTGTTCAGAGCGAAGATGAGTAGCCACCAAAGTGAGCGCTTGTTGTTGATGTCACACCGCGCCTAGATAGCCAAACACAAAAGGACACGGAAATCTCACTCAAATTGTCGAACTCAACTTCAATGTAAGCACGGAGGTTGTATCTTGGGGTTTTGCAAATGGAAGTGGTGGTGGATGGGTGGGGAGAACTGCAGAATTGCAGTGTTGGCAGAGGAAGCCGGATGATCCGGCCAGAGCCGGATGATCCGGCGAAGTCCGATGATCCGGACTTGGTCCGATGATCCGGCAGGTCAACGACGCCGAAACTGCCCGAAGAACTCAAAACGGGAGAAATTTGACGATTTCTGGGATTGTGGGTGGATTTCGAGGGGGGGATGGTGGGGAAACACAAGATCCACGAGTTACACACCGAATCCACGGATCAAAAACAACAAAACATCATCAAAACTAACAAATCACAAAAAATTTTGGGGGTATTTTTGTGGGGATTATCGGATTTTTAGGACGAAAACAACAAAATCAAGCTAGAAATCACGAGGTAGGGGCTCCAAAAACGTGATCAACGTGGCTCATGATACCATATGATGTAGGGTGGAACCCTAATTCGTCGATCTTTCACGTTTGGAGGGGATCCTACGTAGGGAACATGAAGAACGCGCGGAAGAATGAGAGGAAATCACGGGGAAGAACGAGAGAGACACTCAACCGACAAGAGATCAATCACACAAGGTCTAGATGATGAGGACATCAATACCATTGTTACACCCACAGCCCCTGCTGCTATACATACTGGACCAATTACTAGAGCTCACAAGACGCCAACTAAATTACTGTGTACTTTCGCTTTCTTGGTAATGATTCTAATGTTCATGAGAATATGATGCTGCCTAAATTGGATACATTTGTTTTGCTTACAAATGAAGGGCCTAGCTTGGAGAAGGATGAACATTGGAGCAAGAACAAGCATGGAGATGATGACAGGCGCAAGGGGGACAAGAACGGAGTTACAAGTGCTTATTTCAGGACTTTGAAGCCACCATAATGAGTGCATGAAGCCTTGGACGAAATATACAAGATGCCACTTCATAAATTTCGTCCAGAGGCTATTCTAGGTGCTGCACACCTTATTATTAAGCCAGGCCCATGTAATTTCGAAATACATAAGTATAGGCTATTTTTAGAGTCCGATGTGGGGAAATAAGAGAAAGGGTTAGTTTCGACCCTCCACCAAGGGCCACGAAATTCACCCCTCTTCCTCCATATATACAGCCCTTAGGGCACCGCTTAGACTTTGGGTTTTGTTTAGATTAAAAGTTCGCCATAGCTGCAACTTCACAGCATTTCGCTTGTGTAACGACCGTAAAAGGCGCCACAGTAACCCCACCTTGATCAATAAATCTTTCATCTTATATTCGCAATATCCAGATTGCAATCTCAGCTTGCTTGTTCTTCGCTTGCTCGCAGGAAATGCACTCGTGGTCGTTGATCGTGTTCGCGTGGTCAACAACCTCTCGGAGTTGGTTTAGCGATTGTTAAGCGCGACGCCCTCGCACGCCAGTAGTCGGATCGCCAAAGTCGACTTCCACCAAAGCGAAATCCACCATCTCATCGAAGACGGACACCTCCGCCTATCAAGTGGTATCGATTTCCAGATTGCTCGGTGAGATTTTACAGTTTTCGTAGTTTAGATCGAGTCTGTTCTTCATACCTATAGTCCACGAAAAAGCCAAAAAATTAGGGTTAGTTCATCCCATCCAACCAATCTGAGCCTTTGCATAATCTTTTCTCAGATTTGCTTTGCTGAATTTGCGGTTGCATCGCCGTGTCAAGTTGCTGGTCTTAGCGCCTAGTCTTTTAGAGTTTCGAGTTCTGCTCACAAAGTTGTCATGTCGCCGCTATATATCACCACCGCATCATCACCGCCAATCCAATCCATATACGCTACCACATATCCGCCGCCATCACACCAATCCGAAGTTCACCGCAACATATATCCGCCACCGTCCGAAGTTCCACCAGATTCATCTCCGCCACCATCCGAAGTTCCACCAGATTCATCTCCGCCACCAGTCCTAGTCCGAGTCCAAGAATTGTTGCATTGTTCTCGATTTCCAGATCACGCGACATCCGAAGTCGTGATGAGAAGGACTCCCAAACTTCCGAGCCATCCGCAGAAGAAAAATAGTTCCAGCTTAAAAAAACTAAGTCTGAAAATTTCGCTAGGCAGTTTTAGACCATTTGTAGACTTTTTCAAAAAATTTGTTATGGAGCAAAAAAAGAGGAAAAAATGTGCAAAAAAAGTAAAAAAAAAAAAAAAAATTCAGTGTGTGCTCCTCCTTGTTTACGCAGCAGCCGGATTTTGTTATCGTTCTAGGCTCGCCTCTAGCACGGTTCAGCCTAGGACCAGCACAAGATCATTGCTTAGCATTTATTCAACTTTGCATCTCTGAATTGATTATTGTCAACCTTTTTGCTACCATATTATAAGCCTTCCCAGCTCCACATACATCTACGCCGTATGCTTGATTCTCCCGGTAATCGCTATATCCAAGCTTTGAGAGTTTTGACTACAACGGTTGCCGATCACCACCGCTGCTGGGTAAGAACTGTAAGAATTTGAGATTTGCTTGACGGGTTTGTGATACACCACCACCACTTCTTAGTAGCCTGTAGGATCATATTCTTGTGTGTTTCTATTTGCTGCTAACCATGGCAGGGTCACAAGTCGATGAGACTGATTGGGAGAACTCGACTTAACAAACAGCTACATGATAAGTTTCAGCAAATGATGATTGGACAGTGCAAGATGTGCTAAACAGATTTGACGAGGCCATGGAGAAGATAGATGGCATTGAGAAGACGCTTGAAACAAAGATTGATAGCAAGTTTAATGAATTGCTCGTGCGCCTTCCACAACCACCGCCGGCTGCACCTATCGCACCTCAAGAACGACAACAACTACGCCCTTCCGAATCAAGTATGGACGAGCTCAACGGTTCCTATTGAGCCAGACAAAATTCTGGTGCCGCTGCTATCGCTGTTGGTGCTTTTTGGTTCCTCGCCATCGCTGCTGCCGGTACCGAGGAGGATGATGAGTATGCGGCGACTATGAGGATGAGGTTGATCAACATCGAACTACGGCAACCACCAGCACCACAACCACCGTGTCGCCCACATGCAAATAATGGCAATGTTAGGGCTCCTCAGTACGAGATCATGACCATCTCCCTAAACTGAAATTGAATATTCCACCATTTGAGGGTAGATATGTTCCTGATATATATCTTACTTGGGAGTTAGAAACTGAACAACGATTTACATGTTTACAATATCCCGAGGAGAGACGTGTTCCTCGCTGCTGTTTGTGCTTTCACTAGCTTTGCATGTGTTTGGTGGTCTGAACATTGTAGATTATATCCTGTTCCAGCTACTTGGGCTGCTTTGAAAACTGCTATGCGATCTGGGTTCCACCATATTATCAATGTGAATTACTTCAAAAATTGCAGCGCTTAAGACAAGGAAAAATTCTGTAGAAGAATATTATCAGAATTACAAACCGGCTTGATTAGATGTGGTATTGTTGAGGAGAATGAAGCTATGCTTGCACGCTTTCGGGTGGATTAAATAGAGAGATTCAGACCATTCTAGACTATAAGGATTATAATAATATCACTGCTTATTCCATCTTGCTTGTAAAGCTGAACGTGAAGTGCAGGATCGATGTGCATTGGCGCCGCACTAACTTTTCTCGCAGTCGACCTTCATCATGGACACCACGCATCATCTACTTCCACCGCACCATCACCTCCTTCAGGTGCCACCTCCAACCGTGATACAAGAAAGCAGGCACAACCACCACTATCGCCAAGAGCACACCGCCGGCCTGCACAGAGCTCTTCTTCTTCCATGGCGCCAACAGGCACACAAGTGATATTATTTGTCGTCATTGTAAGGGAAGAGGACATTTTATGAGAGAATGCAAATCTCAGCGTGTGATGATTGCTACCGAGGATGGTGGGTATGAGTCCGCTAGTGACTATGATGAGGAGACTTTGGCTCTTATTACACATGAGGAACACGGTGGAGATGAGTCTGATCATGAGACACAATACATGGCTGCCAAGATGCCGACAGTATGAATGTTTAGTAGCTCAACGTGTTTTGAGTGTGCAGGTTACACAAGCTGAGCAAAATCAGAGGCATAATTTGTTTCATACAAAGGAGTTGTGAAGGAACGCTCTATTCAAGGCCATCATAGATGGAGGGAGCTGCAACAACTTGGCTAGCATGGAGATGGTGGAGAAGCTATCTCTCACCACAAGACCACATCCACATCCTTACTACATCCAATGGTTCAACAACATCGGCAAGGTTAAGGTAACACGATCGCTCGTGTGCATTTTAGTATCTCTACATATGCTGATTATGTTGATTGTGATGTGGTACCTATGCAAGCATGTTCCTTATTACTTGGTAGACCATGGCAATTTGATAAAATTTGTACACCATGGTAGAAACAATCAGTATACTCTTGTTCATAGGGATAAAAATATTACTTTGCTCCCTATGACTCCTGATTCTATTTTGAAAGATGATATTAATAGAGCTAATAAAGCAAAACAGGAGAAAAATAAGAGTGAAAATCAGATTGTGGCAAAAGAATTTGAGCAACACATGAAGCCTAATAATAAACCATCTACTGTTGCTTCTGAAATTGAATTGAAAAGTGCATGTTTACTTGCCACCAAATCTGATATTGATGAGCTAGATTTTAGCAAATCTGTTTGCTATGCTTTTGTGTGCAAAGAGGCGTTATTTTCATTCGAGGACGGTTTTCCTCTTTGCCACCTGCTGTCACTAACATTTTGCAGAGTTCACGACGCTCTTTCCACAAGACGTGCACCGGATTACCACCTATTCGAGGGATTGAGCACCAAATTGATTTAATTCCCGCACATCATTACCCAACCGCACCATACCGCATCAATCCAGAGGAGATGAAGGAGATTATGCGCCATGATAGAGGCAGAGGTGTCCCGCCTTTCGATGAGATGGTGATTTCGCTTTTGTGAAAGTCGACTTTGACGATCCGACTACTTAACGCAGCGAGGACGCCGCGCTTTAGCAATCGCTAAACCAACTCCGAGAGGTTATTGACCACGCCGAGCACGATCAACCTGACCACGAGGGTCTATTTCCTGCGAGCAAACGAAGAACAAGCAAGAAACTGAGATTGCAACTGGATATTGCGAATATAAGATGAAAGCTTTATTGATCAAAGGTGGGGTTCTGTGGACGCTTTGTCCGGTCGCTTGAACACAAACGGCACGCGGGTTGCAGCTATGGCGAACTTTTAATCTAAACAAAACCCAAGTCTAAACGGTGCCCTAAGGGCTGTATATATGGAGGAAGAGGGGTGAATTTCGTGGCCCTTGGTGGAGGGGTCCAAACTAACCCTATCTCTTGTTTCCCCACACATACGGACTCTAAAAATAGCCTATACTAATGTATTTCGAAATTACATGGGCCTGGCCCAATAATAAGGTGACGAAGACCTAGAATAGCCTATGGACTAATATTATGAAGTGGCATCTTGTATATTTCGTCCAAGGCTTCATGCACTCCTTATGGTGGCTTCAAAGTCTTGAAATCATCACTTGTAACTCCGTTCTGATCCTCATGCATGCCATCAACTCCATGTGTGTTCTTGCTCCAATGTTCATCCTTCTCCAAGCTAGGCCCTTCATTTGTAAGCAAAACAAATGTATCCAATTTAGGCAGCATCATATTCTCATGAACATTAGAATCATTACCAAGAAACGAAAGTACCGGTAATTTAGTTGATGCGGCGCGAGCTCTAGTAATTGGTCCAAGATGTATAGCAGCAGGGCTGTGGGTGTAACAATGGTATTGGTAGCCGAAAATTTTTATCCCGTATGCTTTTGGAAAATTTTGGGCCTAAACGGAGGGTGGTTTCCGACTTTTTTTTTTGGAAACCAACCTCTTCTACGGACGGCAAAGATTGCTGGAATCAAACCTACTCGCATAAGGAAACACGAATCGAAATTAGATGGATCCCAAAACAAATCTAATATGCAAGGAACTCGGATTGGTGGTGGATATATGGTGGTGGTATATGGCAGCGGTGGTGGTATATGGCAGCGGTGGTGGTATATGGATACGGATTCAAGCGGTGGCGATAAGCGGTGGTGGTAGATGGCAGGGCGATGATGATGGCGCGCGCGGCGTGACAACTTATGACCGTAACTCAAACTCTAAAAGACTAGACTCTAAGACCAGCAACTCGACACGACGATGCAACCGCAAATTCAACAACGCAAATACGTAAAAGATTATGCAAAGGCTCGATTGGTTCGGATATGATGACCTAACCCTAATTTTTTTGGCTTTTTCGTGGACTGTAGGTATGAAGAATGACTCGATCTAAACTACGAAAATCAGTAAAATCTCACCGAGCAACCCGGAAATCTGATACCACTTGATAGAGGCAGAGGTGTCCCGCCTTCGATGAGATGGTGATTTCGCTTTGTGAAAGTCGACTTTGACGATCCGACCACGGACGGCGAGGACGCCGCGCCTTAGCAATCGCTAAACCAACTCCGAGAGGTTATTGACCACGCCGAGCACGATCAACCCGACCACGAGGGTCTATTTCGCGAGCAAACGAAGAACAAGCAAGAAACCGAGATTGCAACTGGATATTGCGAATATAAGATGAAAGCTTTATTGATCAAAGGTGGGGTTCTGTGGACGCTTTGTCCGGTCGCTGAACACAAACGGCACGCGGGTTGCAGCTATGGCGAACTTTTAATCTAAACAAAACCTAAGTCTAAACGGTGCCCTAAGGGCTGTATATATGGAGGAAGAGGGGTGAATTTCGTGGCCCTTGGTGGAGGGGTCCAAACTAACCCTATCTCTTGTTTCCCCACACATACGGACTCTAAAAATAGCCTATACTAATGTATTTCGAAATTACATGGGCCTGGCCCAATAATAAGGTGACGCAGACCTAGAATAGCCTATGGACTAATATTATGAAGTGGCATCTTGTATATTTCGTCCAAGGCTTCATGCACTCCTTATGGTGGCTTCAAAGTCTTGAAATCATCACTTGTAACTCCGTTCTGATCCCCTATGCATGCCATCAACTCCATGTGTGTTCTTGCTCCAATGTTCATCCTTCTCCAAGCTAGGCCCTTCATTTGTAAGCAAAACAAATGTATCCAATTTAGGCAGCATCATATTCTCATGAACATTAGAATCATTACCAAGAAACGAAAGTACCGGTAATTTAGTTGGCGCGCGAGCTCTAGTAATTGGTCCAAGATGTATAGCAGCAGGGCTGTGGTGTAACAATGGTATTGATGTCCTCATCACGCCAAGCACAGGAGCTGCTCGACAAAGGTTATATACGCCAATCCCTTAGTCCTTGTGCTATTCCTATTATTCTAGTGCCGAAAAGGATGGTACATCACGATGTGTGTTGATTGTAGAGGCATTAATAATATTACTATTCGTTATCGCCACCCTATTCCTAGGCTCGATGATATGCTTGATGAATTGAGTGGCTCTACAATATTCTCCAAAGTTGATTTATGAGTGGATACCATCAAATTCGTATGAAATTGGGAGATGAATGGAAAACAGCATTTAAAACTAAGTTTGGATTATATGAGTGGTTAGTCATGCCTTTTGGGTTAACTAATGCACCTAGTACTTTCATGAGATTAACGAACTAAGTTTTACGTGCTTTCATTGGACGATTTGTGGTAGTCTATTTTGATGATATACTGATTTATAGCAAATCTTTGGAAGAACATTTGGAACATTTACGTGTTGTTTTTATTGCTCACGTGATGCACGCTTGTTTGGTAACCTTGGGAAGTGCACCTTTTGCACCGATCGAGTGTCTTTTCTTGGCTATGTTGTTACTCCACAGGAATTGAAGTTGATAAAGCCAAGATTGAAGCTATTGAGAGTTGGCCGCAGCCCAAAACGGTCACACAAGTGAGGAGTTTTCTTGGCCTCGCTGGATTCTATAGGCGCTTTGTGAGAGATTTCAGCACCATTGCTGCACCTCTCAATGAGCTTACAAAGAAGGATGTGCCTTTTGTTTGGGGTACTGCACAGAAGAAGCCTTCACGGTATTGAAAGATAAGTTGACACATGCCCTTTACTCCAACTTCCCGATTTTAATAAGACTTTTGAGCTTGAATGTGATGCTAGTGGAATTGGATTAGAGGTGTGTTATTACAAGATGGCAAACCTGTTGCATACTTTTCTGAAAAATTGAGTGGGCCTAGTCTGAATTATTCTACTTATGATAAAGAATTATATGCTCTTGTTCGACTTTAGAAACATGGCAACATTATTTATGGCCCAAAGAATTTGTTATACATTCTGATCATGAATCTTTGAAACATATTAAAAGTCAAGCTAAACTGAATCGAGACATGCTAAATGGGTTGAATTCATTGAGACTTTCCCTTATGTCATTAAACACAAGAAGGGTAAAGAAAATGTTATTGCTGATGCATTGTCTCGTCCGCTATACTATGCTTTCACAACTTGACTTCAAAATATTTGGTTTGGAGACCATCAAAGATCAATATGTGCATGATGCTGCTTTTAAAGATGTATTGCAGAATTGTAATGAAGGAAGAACATGGAACAAGTTTGTCGTTAATGATGGATTTGTGTTCGTGCTAACAAGCTATGCATTCCAGCTAGCTTCGTCGCCTTTTGTTGTTGCAGGAGGCGATGGAGGAGGACTAATGGGACACTTTGGCGTGAAGAAGACGGAGGACGACTTGCTACACATTTCTTTTGGCCAAAGATGAGACGGATGTTGAGCGCTTTATTGCTCGCTGCACTACATGTCAAAAAGCTAAGTCATGACTCAATCCTCATGGTTTATATATGCCTTTGCCTGTACTCTAGTGTTCCTTGGGAGGATATATCTATGGACTTTGTTTTAGGTTTACCTAGAACAAAGAAGGAGGGATAGCATATTTGTTGTCGCCGATAGATTCTCTAAAATGGCACACTTTATACCATGTCATAAAAGCGATGATGTCGTTAATGTTGCTGATTTGTTCTTTCGTGAAATTATTCACTTGCATGGTGTGCCAAATACTATTGTTTCAGATCGTGATACTAAATTTCTTAGCCACTTCGAGATGTTTATGGGCTAAGTTGGGGACTAAACTGCTTTTAGTACTACTTGTCACCCCAAACCGATGGACAAACTGAAGTAGTAAATAGAACATTGTCTACTATGCTTAGGGCTGTTCTAAAGAATAATAAGAAAATGTGGGAGGAATGCTTGCCTCATATTGAATTTGCCTATAATCGCTCATTGCATTCTACTACTAAGATGTGCCCTTTGAAGTTGTGTATGGTTTCCTACCTCGCACCTATTGATTTGTTGCTTCTTCCATCTTCGGAGAAGGTTAATTTTGATGCTAAAGAACGTGTGAATTGATTTTTAAAATGCATGAGTTAACTAAGGAAAACATTGAGCGATGAATGCTAAATATAAACTTGCTGGAGATAAGGGTAGAAAACATGTTGTGTTTGCACCGAGATCTTGTTTGGTTACATTTGCGTAAGGATAGATTTCCGATTTGCGCAAATCAAAGCTAATGCCACGTGCTGCTGGTCCCTTTAAGGTGTTGGAGAAAGTAAATGATAATGCATATAAACTTGAGCTGCCTGCAGATTTTGGGGTTAGTCCCACTTTTAACATTGCAGATTTGAAGCCATATTTGGTGAGGAAGATGAACTTCCGTCGAGGACGACTTCATTTCAAGAAGGGAGGATGATGAGGACATCAATACCATTGTTACACCCACAGCCCCTGCTGCTATACATACTGGACCAATTACTAGAGCTCACAAGACGCCAACTAAATTACTGTGTACTTTCGCTTTCTTGGTAATGATTCTAATGTTCATGAGAATATGATGCTGCTTAAATTGGATACATTTGTTTTGCTTACAAATGAAGGGCCTAGCTTGGAGATGGATGAACATTGGAGCAAGAACAAGCATGGAGATGATGGCAAAGCTAAGGGGACAAGAACGGAGTTACAAGTGCTGATTCCAGGACTTTGAAGCCACCATAATGAGTGCATGAAGCCTTGGACGAAATATACAAGATGCCACTTCATAAATTTCGTCCAGAGGCTATTCTAGGTGCTACACACCTTATTATTGGGCCAGGCCCATGTAATTTCGAAATACATAAGTATAGGCTATTTTAGAGTCCGTCTGTGGGGAAATAAGAGATTGGGTTAGTTTCGACCCTCCACCAAGGGCCACGAAATTCACCCCTCTTCCTCCATATATACAGCCCTTAGGGCACCGCTTAGACTTTGGGTTTTGTTTAGATTAAAAGTTCACTATAGCTGCAACTTCGCAGCATTTCGCTTGTGTTCAACAACCGCACAAAGGCGCCACAGTAACCCCACCTTGATCAATAAATCTTTCATCTTATATTCGCAATATCCAGATTGCAATCTCAGCTTGCTTGTTCTTCGCTTGCTCGCAGGAAATGCACTCGTGGTCGTTGATCGTGTTCGCGCGGTCAACAACCTCTCGGAGTTGGTTTAGCGATTCTTATATGCGACGCCCTCGCACGCCAGTAGTCGGATCGCCAAAGTCGACTTCCACCAAAGCGAAATCCACCATCTCATCAAAAGACGGACACCTCCGCCTATCACTAGATCATCGGGCTAACGAGTGATACATGGTTCAAAATCAACAAAGGAAAGATACAAAGGTAGCCGTTTTTCTCCGGAGGAGGTCTTGAATCCACGAGGGATCTTCCCAGATAGGGGTCTTGAACTGATGGATCTTCTCCAGACGGAGGTCCCGATCTCCGAGGAGAAGTACGTGGATGAGCACAGTGCTCACACACAAATATGAGCTAATCCAATGCTGAGTCTCAAAGGGAGGATATGGGGTCCTATATATAGAGTTAGGGGCGAAGGGGTACATGGGCTCAGCCCAATAGGCGCGCGCAGGCGCTGGCCGGATGATCCGGACGGGGGTCCGGATGATGCTGACCGGTCCGGATGATCCGGGTGGAGTCCCGGATGAGCCGGAGGGTCGGCTGGTGGCGGCGACGGGCCGGATGTCCGGCTGGTGGTCCGGATGTCCGGCCGGGGTCCGGATGATCCGGCCGGGTCCGATGATCCGCCGGAGGGAGCTTCGCTGTTTTCGGTCGCTGGAGTCGGATCGCCCGGACCGGGTCCGGATCATCCGGCTCGTCTCGATCGTCCGGCCTCCGTCCGATCGTCCCGCCACCCTCGTCTCGGTTGCTTTCCTCTCCGCCTTCATGCGTGCCTTCCGCTTCCGCTTCTCCTTGCTTCCAAGCCTCTTCATGGTCGACTCTCGGTGCCTCGAGTATGCATAGAGTTTCCGCTTGAGGTAGTAACCATGTCTCATGTGAATCAAGGAGAGTTGTGAGAGGAGTGATGTCACCGGTTTCAAGAGCTCTTGCACGTGCTCGAGTCATTGGTCCTTGTGGTGTTGTAGGTGTTGATGTAGAGTCCATGGGGATGATGGAAGGATGCTCCGCGATCACTGTGGAAGTCGCGGACTTGAGCTTGGGTAGCTTCTCTTGAATGTAGTCTTGAGGTTCTTGTTGGCGAAGATGCCATATGTCCGTAGGCTAAGATGCCTTGAAGTCGCTTGGCGAAGATGCCAATGGAGATGGTGAAGTCGCTGAGCGGTTGTTGGTGTTGAGCTCTTGACCTTCACGTTTTGTTGGTGATGGTGTCGATGCCGATGTGATCTTGCCGGAGGTGGTAGCTCGAAGGATGTGCTCTTGAGCGCCTTCTCAAGATGAGGAAGATCGCTTGTAGGACTTGATGAGGGCCTTGATCTCCTCCATGAGCTTTTCCATCTTGGCGTCAGAAGTTGTTGTTCATGGCATCGAACTCGCCGTTGTTGTTGTAGACCTAAAGTGAAATGCCTTGCCTATCCATCACAAGACTCGAGTAGAGGTGAGTAGGAAATGAGATAAACAATACCAAGTTACCTTTTCCCAAAGTTGAGGATGTATCTTGTATCACTCAATGTGAAATGAAAGAATAGTGGAATTGGTACCGACTTGTTCACTCACACCTATCAAGTAAAGCTTATGGTAGCGCCGTGAGGATAGTGGCACAAAAATTTAATGCAAAATGTTAGCAAGAGTCAATAATGTTGAAAAAGATTCACAAATTGCAAGTGAAACAAATGGACCAATAGCAATGAAAGGTACACGGAAACACACACACGGATAGATAAATGGGGTCGTGCAACCAAGGAATGAGCAGAAAATGTGGAATCCACGGAAAACGCTCGTGTTGCACAACTCAAGAGAGACGCTAGCACGATTGCTCAATAGGCGGATACGACACTTGTGCACAACCTATAAGATGCAAAATGGGTATTCTTTCTATCCCAAGTATGCTATGTATGTATGGTTCCCGGTGTTTCTCTCAAGCATGATATCATATGATGTAGATTTGACAATCTTATGTGCAATGGGGTATGATGCTATGGCACTTGCTCACGAGCTCTTTGCTCTCTTTTTGTTGCTTAAAAGCTTTTTTTTCAATGGCCACTTATGCACAATGCACAAACCAAGATAGCTATTGTGTATATGCGGGAACAAACTTGAGGCACAATGGATGATATGATACCAATATGATATGGTGTGTAATGGAATGGTGGATCACTAATGTGCACAAGTAACGTTGCCGGCAATACTCAAATGGCTAGTCTCGATAGGTAAGTGACGCAAAATGGGCTAGGGGTTAACAATGCAATTGCAAGGGTATATACAAAGGTGTCGCCGAGGTTACCGCCCTTTATGGATGATGAGTGGCGGTGTTCTTGGTGTAGATACCAAGATGATGGAGACTCGCCCCTAAGTAGCCAAACACCTTAGGAAACGGAAAACCGCAAACTCAAAATCTCAAATGACAAATGTCAAATGGTGGTAGCGGAAAGCGGTGGTGGTGTTGCACTAGGCAATGCGGAAGTGGGATGATGGGTTATACACGTGTAAGAGTTGAAGCACACGGTCCCTAAGTAGCCAAACACCTTAGGAGACACAAGCTACAACTCAAACAAGCTCAAACAAAATTGGGTTGTTGGTGGAAATGTATGGTGGGCAAGGTTATGCGAAGTGGTGGTGGTGGTGGTTGATGAAGAAGCAACCGTCCCTAAGTAGCCAAACACCTTAGGAGACTCAAATCGCTACTCAAACAACCTCAAATGCTACGGGAACAAAATGGGTTAGGTTATGGAAGTCGGTGGTGGCTATGCGGATGATATGGTGGAAGGCCTAGGCAAACTTGCCAAATTTCAGAAAAGTTGATGGTGTCAAATGGTGTTGGTGGTATTTTTGTTGGATGGGGGATGTCAATAGCTTCAAAACGAGCTAAAGAACGTCAAAATCGGAGTTCGGATGAATTAGTTATGGCTGAAACAAAAATCTGTCCGAAGTCAAGGTCGGTTAACCGGATGATCCGGGAGTAGGTCCGATGATCCGGCTCGGTCCGATGATCCGGAGGAAATCCGGATGATCCGGGTTCGCAGCGCCGGTTCTGTTTTCTGGTGTGCGATTTATCCGGACGTCCGGGAAGTCCAGCTGATCCGGCTTGGTCCGGATGATCCGGAGAACGTCCGATGATCCGCAAGTCAATCCGCTGATTTGCTCGCCGACGAATTTTTGGGCGGAAATGGATGATTTTCGGGGCAAAATTTGAGGAATTTCGTGGATGGAAGGTGGGGAAACTTGGGGAGATGCTAGATCCACTTGAAACCAAGCAAATCCATGGATCAAAATCAACAAAACATCATCAAAACCAACAAATCACAAAAAAATTTGGGGCTATTTTTGGTGGGGATTTTCGGATTTAGGACGAAAACAACAAAATCAAGCTAGAAATCACGGGGTAGGGGCTCCAAACACGTGATCAACGTGGCTCATGATACCATATGATGTAGGTGGAACCCTAATTCGCCGATCTTTCACGCTTGGAGGATCCTCAACACGATGAACACGGGAAGAACGGGAGAAATCACAAGGGGAAACACTCAAGAACAAGTCTAATCACACATCCACTAGACAATCAAACACACAAGATCCACAAGGTACATGAACAACAAAGGGAAAGATACAAGGTAAGGTTCATCTCCAAGAGGAGGTCTTGATGATATCCTAGATGGATATTCCCACAAGGGGGTCTTGATGATATCCCGCAGGATCTTCTCCTAGATGGAGGTCTTGGCCTCCAATGGAGTAGTAGTCTCTCTCTCTCAAGAGTAGAGATAGGTAGGAGCAAAGCTCACATACAAATGAGCTATCCTATTTGCTAACCCTAGAAAGGAGGTGGAGGAGGTCTATTTATAGCCCAAGGGGCGAAGGGGTAAGTGAGTGGCGAAGGGGGTACACGGGCTTCGCCCAAGTCGCGCACGCCGGCGGGGTCCGGATGATCCGGACGGTGGCCCGGATGATCCGGTGTCGGGGTCCGGATGATCCGGCGATCGTCCGGATGATCCGCTTCACGAAAGCAGGTTCTCTGTAGTCTTCGGCTCGTTAGCCGGATCGTCCGGAGGTCGTCCGGATCGTCTGGCTCGGTCCGGATCATCCGGCCGGGCGTCCGGATGATCCGCAACCCAGCTTCTTCTCCTTTCTTCCGCTCTCTTCCACGCTTCTCATGGATGGTGTAGTCGCCTTGGTGCTTGCACTCCTCCTGACATCCGTGAAGCTCCGGCAATACCTATGCATGCACACATAAGGATTGTCAAGTAGTATACCATCCTTGAGAGTGTCAAGTGAGTACGTAAAGGAGATGATTCACCTTGTGTATGTGAAGTAGATGTCGACGTGTCACTTGCCAACTGGGCTCTTGACATGGTGATGTCCGTAGGATGCTGATGTAGGTGGAACCTCATTCGCCGATCTTTCACGCTTGGAGCGGATCCTCAAGAACACGATGAACACGACGAAGAACGGGAGAAATCACAAGGGAAACACTCAAGAACAAGTCCAAATCACACATCCACTAGACAATCAAACACACAAGATCACAAGGTACATGAACAACAAAGGAAAGATACAAGGTAAGGTTCATCTCCAAAAGGAGGTCTTGATGATATCCTAGATGGATCTTCCCACAAGGGGGTCTTGATGATATCCCGCAGATCTTCTCCTAGATGGAGGTCTTGGCCTCCAATGGAGTAGTGGTCTCTCTCTCAAGAGTAGAGATAGGTAGGAGCAAAGCTCACATACAAATGAGCTATCACTTTGCTAACCCTAGAAAGGAGGTGGAGGTGGTCTATTTATAGTCTAAGCCACGAAGGGGTAAGTGGGAGAGGGATACAAGGCCAAAGTCTGCTGCACAAGACAAAGGTGGCGGTAGTACGACTCATGGGCGGTAGTACCGCTTGAGCGGTAGTACTGCCATGGGCGGTAGTATCGCTTGAGCGGTAGTACTGCTTGCTTTGGGCGGTAGTACCGCCTTTTCGGACTGGCAAGTCCTTTTTCTTCCGCTTCGCTTCCATGCTTCCTTTGCGGACGGTGTAGGCGTTTTGGCGCCAGACTCCTCGTCGCACGTGAAGTCTGGCAATACCTATGCATGCACACGAGTGGAGTGTCAAGTAGTATACCATCCTCGAGGGGTCAAGTGAACACGTAAAGGAGAAGATTCACCTTTATGTATGAGAAGTAGAGGTCGACGTGTCACTTGCCAAACGGACTCTTGACATGGTGATGTCCGAGGATGCTCCGCATCATCCCTCCCTTGGGAAAGATCCGACCTGGATCGAAAACAAAATCACCATGGGAAAGAGATGGCGCTGTTGCAGAAGTGGTCGATCACCAAGTTCTTGTCATCTTGAAGTTCCAAATGGGCACTCTCCAATGTCGCACCGCCTTGTAATTCCTTCAAAAGTAGCAAAGATAACAAGCACTTGGAAAACAAATGTGGTTGTCGAAGAGCAAAACCAAGCATTCAAGAGGTGATTCACCCAACAAGTGTTGTCATCAAGCATAGCATATGGTTTGACAAAGAATTGTGTCATAACATTTGGACATATAAATTGAGCACAATCAAGTACATCATGGGAACAAGCATGTAAATGGGAGGCCAAGATGCAAATATATGTGATAAGTGAACAAGCATCTACCTCAAGGTCATAGCGAGCATACATAAAGAGCTCAATGAAAGGTCTATGGTAGGTATAAGAGTCATTCACAACACCAAATATAGTGAAATGTCTAAACACATGGGGCAAGTGCAAGACAATCCAAGCATAACGTGCATAGGGTGTAGTGAAGATATCGTGGCACTCAACACAATGGAAAGAGCAATTGTTCAACATGTGTGAGGCAATCAAGTCAAGCATGTGACAAGCAAAGGGACATGGCATATGTGAAGAAATGATATTGGTGCAACCAACCATATGATAGTAGCAAGTAGTCCAAGAATTGGATGCCACACACAAGGTATATATGTCATGAAGGATGGAAATGTGGCAATCATGGTAGAAAGCAATATCTCTAACATGCATGCAAATGGTGCAAGCAACACATGAAGTATGATCCACAATATCCAAGCTCAAGAAGGATGTCACCTTGAAAGTGTGTCCTTGTGCATTCTTCACAATGCCAAGTGGAAGCAAATACGTGTAGAAGCTTAATCGTGGTAGAATATATGAGGCTCGCCTCAAGAGCTCAATGGTCAACTCACGTGAAGTGGAAGTCGACACGAAGTCCAAGTATCCTACACATGCACATAACAAACCAAAGAAAGTATGTGCATGGTAGACAAACACATCATCCATCTTGATGGTTCTCATCTTTTGCACATAGCCATTAGAAGCACAAGTGCATGAATAATATGATGCAACAATGGCTATATTCATGGCACTAGGTATATGGTGCAAAGAAGTAAGACAAGCATGCTTCACAAGAATTGTGTCAAAATCTCCAAACATGTGTGAGAATGCTATGGGGGCAATCTCATGAACAAGAAGAGAATCATTGTTGCACTCAATACATGACAAATCATCTAGCATGAGAGAGGCAACACATGGAGATATATGACAAGAAGCAATACGAATCATGTGCAAAGCATATAGATGGTTGTCATCAACCGCATGAGATGAGCAAGTATGACACAAGAGACAACGCATGTGAGAGGCATGAGCATATATGTCATCAACCCAAGAAAGCAAGTAGTGGAACATGGGTGATGCAACATAGCAAGCAATCATAGCAATCAAGTCAAGTATGCTAGTAGTGCGAAGATGCGACATACTAGAATGAATCATGGCAAACATGTCCTTGGTGCAAATAGTGGGCATGAATAATTCACATGTCATAGCACAATCATGAAAGCAAGATATGAGTACAATATCATGAATGTATTGGCGAGATGCCATATGTGAATAGCAATGGGTCATCATGACTCTCCCAACACAACAAACATCAATAGAATGGGGCACATGATAAACATGGCAAAAGCAACAAGGATCTCCACCAAGCATGCAAATACACATAGGAATATCATAATGGAGAATCATGGGTAGATGCAAACAAGGGTCACAATTGCATGGCAAAGGCATAGAAGCAAGCATAGCATGCAAAGTGAACACGGTAAAATGAGCATAATGTGAGAAGTGGAAATGGCCCATAGCCGCAGGAGAGCCAAGTAGAGGAGTTGCGCGTAGTCCTTGCGCCAAGGGAACGGTGGTAAGGATAGTCCATGGGATCCCAAATCGCCATTGCTCTCAAGAGCTCGCTTTGTCAACTCGTGGATTGCGGTTGACAAGTATTCATGGGTACCTACACAAAAGAGACACAAACGAAAGAAATTGTGTGTGGTAAATGTACACATCATCCATCATGATGTGTATGTGCACGTGTGAGTTAGCACAAGATAAGCAATGCTCAAAGAAATTTGAGGCATGGTATATGAACATGTCATCCATCATGAAAGAATAGTTGTTATGTATGACACGATGGGGACACAAATTGAGAATGCAAGTATATGACACGTCAATATCATGTTTAATCATGGGGAGCATATGGTGCACACAATTATGGGGATCATGCAATGGAAGGAATGGATCAAAATCTCCTAACATGTATGAGGAAACTATGGGGGTCTCCTCATGAACAACATTGGAAACATCATATGGAGAAAATGGACAACCTCCAAAACAATGCATATCCGGTTAGGTGGTCATGGCATGGCATATGAGATGAATGATGCAAAGGGAGCATATCAATATCATCACAAGAAAAACAAATGCCAATAACCATGGGCTTGTCATCTGTGCCATATGTGCAAATTGGGTTCATTTTAATGGCATATGCATAGTCACTATGAAGAGATTGCAAATAAGACATATGGTTGATCTCATGCATAGCATATGACAAGTCAAGCGGATTATCAAACATGATGTGACCTAAAGAATTGTCACAAGAAATCCTATGTAACATGGCATCACTACTAATAGACTCCACATAAGAATCATCATACTCACCATAAATGGGCAAATCATCACATGGGGAAATCATACTAGCATGAAGCATGGCAATAGGTGGATCAACATCATGCAAGAAATCAATGTCAAGAATGTCCACTAGTGGGACTAGAGCATCACCATCACCTTTGTTACCTTTGTCATTCCACTCAAGTGGTGTAGGTGAGGTGGGAAAGACCAAATGGTGGTCATCTTCATCTTGATGGAACCATGTGGGGGGTGCATCATAATCCACCATGGCCATCGCCTTGTCCAAAGGGAGGACGGTTGTCGAGGATCGGGCCATCATAAATGGGACCTAGCACCAAACGAGAAGACACAATAGAGGTAGAGGTCAAGTTGTTAGAAATGCAAATGGCCTCACAAGACCTATCAACTATCTCACTATCTCTATGTGGTGGTTCACTCACTCCCTCAAAATAGGTGCACTCAAACTCACGTATGATGGAGTCACTCATCTCACTCAAGTGGTGGGGGTTGTGGCTCTCCTCACATGGGAATTGTGGCAACTCATCATATATGGGGCTAGTGGTGAAGTCACTCACTCTCAATATGGTGGCACAAGTCACTCAAGTCATCATACGCCGCCGTGGTCGAAGGGAAGATCCCATGCTCAACCATCTCGCCATTGTCGCTGTGGATGAAGGCCAAGATGGCACATCATCACTCTCCTCCGTGACCAAGGGAAAATCCCATGCTCGATCATCTCGCCACCGCCGCCGAGATGAAGGCCAAGATGGCACATCATCCTCTCGCCGTGGATGAAGGCTGAAGATGGCACATCATCACTCGCCGTGGATGAAGGCCAAAGATGGCACATCATCACTCGCCTCCTAAGATGGAAGCATCATCCTTGCTCGCCACCTTGTCGCCGCCTTCAAAGCTTGGTCCTTGAGGGTCTCCGTAGTCGAACTCGCCGCCGCACCATCTTGAAAAAGAGTCGAAGTAGACTCGCATCATCAATGCCACAAAGAGGGATGGCGGTGAAGTCACACTTGGGAGCATCGCTCAGGAGCTTGTCGGCTTGGACATCTTGGTGGTACTAGCCTCATGCTTGTCGAGAGCTTGGTCGCCGTGAAGTTTGCTTGGGGTGGAGAAGCCTTGGCCTTCATGAGTTCTTGTTCCGCCTTGAGAGCACCAATGTAGTTGTCGCCGATGGACTTGTAGTTCTCGAGGAAGATGGTCTTGGAGATGTCGCAGTAATCCCATCATGAAGTGGAACTTCATCGAAATGGGGTCGCCCACGCCGCTCGTCAGAAGGCAATCATCATCTCCTTGAAGTACTTGTCGATGGACTTGGATCCTTGGGTGGTGTTCTCCAATTGGCGCCGGTTGTTCCGTAGGTTGGAGGCACAAACTCGCCGCAAAGCTTTCTTCGCCTTGGGCCAACTCATGTCGTAGTACTTCAAGGTGTGTGAAGCCACCATGCCAATGCGTAGTCGTGGAAGTTTCTTGTATGCGACTTCACTTGATCTTCGGAGGAACTTGATGTATCTTGAGGTAGTCGCCCATTAAACGCCCCACCGAGATACTCGGTTCATGAGTCCCATAGAAAGGAATCGCGTGGTCGATGTCGAGGTCATAGTAGCTCGTGGAAGTCGTGGACTTGAGCTTGGGGAGCTTCTCTTGAGCGCAGTCTTGGGGTGCTTGTTGGCGAAGATGCCGATGTTCAGAGGCTTAAGATGCCTTGAAGTCGCCATGAAGATGCCAAGGAGATGGTGAAGTCATTGAGCGGTTGTTGATGTAGAGCTCTTGACCTTCACGCTTTGGTGGTGTTGGTGTCGATGCCGGCGCGATCTTGCCGGAGATGGTAGCTCGAAGGATGTGCTCTTGAGCGCCTTCTCAAGATGAGGAAGATCGCTTGTAGGACTTGATGAGGGCCTTGATCTCCTCCATGCGCTTGTCCATCTTGGCGTCGTAGTTGTTGTTCATGGCATCGAACTCGTCGTTGTTGTTGTAGACCAAAAGTGAAATGCCTTGCCTATCCATCACAAAACTCGAGTAGAGGTGAGTAGGAAATGAGATAAACAATACCAAGTTACCTTTTCCCAAAGTTGAGGATGTATCCCGTGTCACTCAATGTGGGATGAAAGAATAGTGGAATTGGTACCGGACTTGTTCACTCACACCTATCAAGTAAAGCTTATGGTAGAGCTTGGTGAGGATAGTGGCACAAAAATTTGATGCAAAATGTTAGCAGGAGTCAATAATGTTGAAAGAGATTCACAAATTCGCAAGTGAAACAAGTAGATCAATAGCAAATGGTACACGGAAACACACACACGGATAGATAAATGGGGTCGTGCAACCAAGGAATGAGCACAAAATGTGGAATCCACGGAAAACGCTCGTGTTGCACAACTCAAGAGAGACGCTAGCACGATTGCTCAATAGGCGGATACGACACTTGTGCACAACCTATAAGATGCAAAATGGATATTCTTTCTATCCCAAGTATGCTATGTATGTATGGTTCCCGGTGTTTCTCTCAAGCATAATATCATATGATGTAGATTTTGGTATGGCTCTTATGTGCAATGGGGTATGATACTATGGCACTTGCTCATGAGCTCTTTGCTCGCTTTTTGCTTAAAAGCTTTTTCTCCTTTTTTTTTCTATGGCCACTTTTGCACAATGCACAATCCAAGATAGCAATTGTGTATATGCGGGAACAAACTTGAGGCACAATGGATGATATGATACCAAGATGATATGGTATGTATGCAATGGAAGGTATGGACCACTAATGTGCACAAGTAACGTTGCCGGCAATACTCAAATGGCTAGTCTCGATAGGCAAGTAACGCAAAATGGGCTAGGGGTTAACAATGCAATTGCAAGGAATATACAAAGGTGTCGCCGAGGTTACCGCCCTTATGGCGATGAGTGGCGGTGTTCTTAGTGTAGATACCAAGATGATGGAGACTCGTCCCTAAGTAGCCAAACACCTTAGGAAACGGAAAACCGCAAACTCAAAATCTCAAATGACAAATGTCAAATGGTGGTAGCGAAAGCGGTGGTGGTTTGCACTTGGCAATGCGGAAGTGGAATGATGGGCTATACACAAGTCAGAGTTGAAGTTGCCGCCCTAAGCAGTCAAACACCTTAGGAGACACAAGCCACAACTCAAACAAGCTCAAACAAAATTGGGTTGTTGGGTTGTCGGAAGTGTATGGTGGGAAGGTTATGTGAAGTGGTGGTGGTGGTGGTTGATGAAGAAGCAACCGTCCCTAAGTAGCCAAAACACCTTAGGAGACTCAAGTCACTACTCAAACAACCTCAAATGCTATGGGGAACAAAATGGGTTAGGTTATGGAAGTCGGTGGTGGTAATGCGGATGATATGGTGGGGGCCTAGGCAAACTTGCCAAATTTCAGAAAATATGATGGAGTCAAATGATGTTGGTGGTATTTTGTGGGAAGGGGATGTTAATAGCTTCAAAACGAGCTAAAGAACGTCAAAATTGGAGTTCGGATGAATTAGTTATGGCCAAACGGTGAAACTCGGAAAGCTGAATTGGCCAGGGCGGTAGTACTGCTCGGGAGGGCGGTAGTACCGCTCGTGTCGGATTTTTCGACTGTTTCGGCTGAAACAGGGCCTAGCGGTAGTACCGTTAGCGGGCGGTAGTACCGCTTGAGGTTCTCAGCGGTAGTACCGCTCTGTAGGGCGGTAGTACCGCTCGTGTCGCGATTTTTCGCACATCGAATCGGGACGCGATTTTGGGCGGAAATGGATGATTTCGGGCAAAATTGGATGGATTTCGTGGATGAAAAGAGGTGAAACTTGGGAGATGCTAGATCCACTTGAAACCAAGCAAATCCATGGATCAAAATCAACAAAACATCATCAAACCAACAAATCACAAAAAATTGGGGCTATTTTGTGGGGATTTTGATTTAGGACGAAAACAACAAAATCAAGCTAGAAAACACGGGTAGAGGCTCCAAAAACGTGATCAACGTGGCTCATGATACCATATGATGTAGGTGGAACCCTCATTCGCCGATCTTTCACGCTTGGAGCGGATCCTCAAGAACACGATGAACACGACGAAGAACGGGAGAAATCACAAGGGAAACACTCAAGAACAAGTCCAAATCACACATCCACTAGACAATCAAACACACAAGATCACAAGGTACATGAACAACAAAGGAAAGATACAAGGTAAGGTTCATCTCCAAAAGGAGGTCTTGATGATATCCTAGATGGATCTTCCCACAAGGGGTCTTGATGATATCCCGCAGGATCTTCTCCTAGATGGAGGTCTTGGCCTCCAATGGAGTAGTGGTCTCTCTCTCAAGAGTAGAGATAGGTAGGAGCAAAGCTCACATACAAATGAGCTATCACTTTGCTAACCATAGAAAGGAGGTGGAGGTGGTCTATTTATAGTCTAAGCCACGGCTGGTAAGTGGGAGAGGATACAAGGCCAAAGGCCTGCTGTTGCAAGACAGGCAGGGCGGTAGTACCGACTCATGGGCGGTAGTACCGCTGAGCGGTAGTACTTGCTGCTTAGCGGTAGTACCGCTGAGCGGTAGTACTGCTTGCTTTGGGCGGTAGTACCGCCTTTCTCGACTGGGCAAGTCCTTTTCTTCCGCTTCGCCCATGCTTCCTTGCGGACGTGTAGGCGTTCTTGGCGCCAGACCTCCTCGCCGACGTGAAGCTCCGACAATACCTATGCATGCACACGAGTGGAGTGTCAAGTAGTATACCATCCTCGAGGGGTCAAGTGAACACGCAAAGGAGAAGATTCACCTTTATGTATGAGAAGTAGAGGTCGACGTGTCACTTGCCAAACGGACTCTTGACATGGTGATGTCCGTAGGATGCTCCGCATCGATGCTCTGCATCATATCCTTACCCTAGTTGACTATGTATCTTGTGGATCTCATGTGTATGTTGATCTAGCACTTGTGTGATCGATTCCTTGTTGGTTGAGTGATTCTCTCGCTTTCCCGTGTTTCTCCTCGTGCTTCTGCGTGTTCTTCGTGTTTCCCAGAGGATCCCTCCAAACGTGAAAGATCAATGAATTAGGTTCCACCCTACATCATATGGTATCATGAGCCTGGTTGATCACGTTTTTGGAGCCCCTACCCGTGATTTCTAGCTTGATTTTGTTGTTTTCGGCCTAAAATCCGAAAATCCCCACAAAAATACCCCCAAATTTTTTGTGATTTGTTAGTTTTGATGATGTTTTGTTGTTTTGATCCGTGGATTCGTGTGTAACTCGTGGATCTTGTGTTTCCCACCTTCTCCCCTCGAAATCCATCCAAAATCCCCAAATCATCAATTTCCACCCCATTTTCGTGTTCTTCCCGAGCTGTTCCTGCGCGCTGTTGACCTGCCGGATCATCCGGACCAAGTCCCGGATCATCCGAACGCGTTCGGATCATCCGCCCTGGCCCGATCATCCGCTTCTCGCAGAAACTGCAGTTCTGCAGTCCACCATCCACCTCCACCACCATCTACACATCCATACATCCTCCCCACCCCATCCACCACCATTTCCACTTACTAAACCCCAAGACTCAACCTCCGTATACTACCATTCGATTTTGAGTTCGACAATTTGAGTGAGGTTTCCGTGTCCTCTTGTGTTTCGCTATTTAGGCGCCGTGTGACATCAACAACAAACGCCATTTTGGTCGGCTACTCATCTTCGCCACGGACGGTAACATCGACGACATCTTTGTCATACCTTGCAATTGCATTGATAACCATCATATACCATCTTTTGCGTTGCTTACCCATCGAGACTAGCCATTTGAGTTTTGCCGCAACGTGACTTGTGCACATTAGTTGCATACACCATATCATACATATCATCGAGGTGCATATCTCGGAATCAACTTGTGTGTCACAAAGTTGTCATCGCATACACAATTGCTATGTTGGTTTGTGAAGTTTGCATAAGAAAAGAGCTCAAAAGAGAAAGAGCCACTCAAGCTTTTAAGCAAAGAGGAAAGATAAGCAAAGAGCTTATAAGCAACAAGCATAGCATCATACAACATTAAGATTGTCATATAAGATCATCTTGGATCATTGCACCGAAATACCATACATATAGTATACTTGGGATAGAGATCATTGCATTTTTGCCTAGTAGGTTGTGCACAAGCTCCGATCCGCCTATTGTGCAATCGTATAGCTGCTCTCTAGTATTGTGCAACAAGAGCATTTTCGTGGATTCCACATTTTGGCTCATTTTTGGTTTGCACAATCCCATTTATCTATTTGCGTGTGTTTCGTGTACCACTACTTGCTTGGTCTACTTGTTGCATACGCGAATTTGCGAATCTTCTTCAACATTTTTGAGTCAAGCTAACGATTGCAATCAATTTTGTGCCTCCATCCTAACCAAGCTCCACCAAAAAGCTTTTACTTGTGTAGGTGTGAGAATCGACAAGGATCGGTACCAATAGTGCTATTTCATTGTCCGCATTCGAGTGAACTTGATTCATCTTCAACTTCGGTCAAAGATACATTGGTATTAGTTCATCTCCTTCTACCACTCACAATTTTGCTTGAAATGATGGATAGGCCAAGTTCTTCTACAAATCCACTCTTCATCGAGCAAGACGACGACATGTCATTATACGTCACCAAGAGCCACCTCTTTGGCGCACAACGAGCCCTCCATCAAGAGCAACAAGCAATGAGTGAACGCATCGACAACCTCTCCACCGACTTGCGACTCTCCGAGCAACGTACACGAGACTACTTCGACAACAAACTCGACGCGCACAAGAAAGAGAACGACGCAAGGATGGACGAGATCCGTGCCTTGTTGGTGAACCGGCGTACTTCTACCTCTTCACACTCAAGACGGAGCCACTCAAGTCGCCACTCGACGACTCCTTCTCCGACACAAGTACACCGTCATTGAACACTCTTCGACGAGCCAGCACAAGACCGCTATGCATCTCGCAACCCGCTACATGACAAGCATCCCTAAGAGCAAGTTGATGAACAAGTTCTCGCCCTCAATCGAACCAAGTGGCGCTTTCAAGCTCAAGAACGACAACGCCTTCGCTACCAACAAGAACAAGAACGAAGCGCGCCTACACCAAGAGCAACAAGATGCCGAGGCTCAACGCCTTCAACAACAACAACGAAGCACAAGCTCGTGAGGCGGAACGCGCCTTCAAGCATCAAGTCGAAGCTCGCCAATCGCAATCGCGAAGGCGCAATCAAGAGGAAGCCCTTCGAGAAGAAATACAAGAGAGGAACTACCATCCGCGGCGCAACGCCAAGCCCCACAAGCTCCTCCACAAGCTACTCAAGCTCACCCCAACCTCAAGGTCAACAAGAGCAAGTTGATCATGGACTTCCTCCTCGCCAAGACCAACATGAGGATGATTACCTCTACATCAAGAACGCCATCATCAACATCGACCTCAAAACAATGAAGAACAACGCTATGGCAAGCTCAACTTCACAATGCCCAAGTTCAATGGAACCAATGATCCCAAGAGGACCTCTCATGGGCATTGAAGGTCGATTTAAATCTTTCGCTTGCACAACTATGAGGAAGAGAAGAAGATCGCTATGGCATCACTTGAGTTCCAAGACTATGTGCTCATATGGTGGGAACAAATCCTTGAGCACCGACAAGCAAGAGGTGAACCTCCAATCACCACTTGGGCTCAAATGAAGGATGTCATGAGAGCAGTTTTGTGCCCACCTACTACAACCGTGATCTCTTCAAGAAGCTACAACCTCAAGCAAGGAACAAAGAGTGTTGAAGAATACTACAAAGAAATGGAGATTGCCATGATTAGAGCCAATGTCACGGAGGATGATGAGCAAACAATGGCACGATTCTTGAATGGACTCAACCATCCCATCAAGAAGATCGCCGACTTCCAACCCTACTCCAACCTCATTGAGCTCGTGCATCAAGCTACAAAGGCGGAACGTCAAGTACAAGATGACTTCAAGTACGCCAAGTACTCATCCAAGACATACGGCTTCTCCAACAACCAAGCTTCAACAATTACTCCAACTTCGACATCAACCATGCCTTCTCCAAGCAACGACGACAAGTCAAGTTACAAGAAAGCTTCTACAAGTTCAAGTCATCCTCCTCCTTGATGTAGGGTGGAACCCTAATTCGTCGATCTTTCACGTTTGGAGGGGATCCTACGGAGGGAATACGAAGAACACGCGGAAGCACAAGGGAAAACACGGGGAAAACGAGAGAGAATCACTCAACCAACAAGGGAATCGATCACACAAGTGCTAGATCATCATACACATAAGAGATTCACGAGATCCAAAGTCAACAAAGGTAAGGATACAAAGGAACCGCTTTTCCCAAGAGGAGGCCTTGATGTTCTTCCCTAGAAGGGTCTTGAATCGCTTGGGGATCTTCTCCAAGAGGTCGTGATCTCCGAGGAGAAGTATCCAAGTGGATGAGCAAAGGCTCTCACACAAACATGAGCTAATCCAAAGCTAACCCTAGCTAGGAGGAGGTGGGGAGTTTATATAGCATATGTCCACGAAGGGGTAAGTGAGGAGGGGATACATGGGCCTCGCCCGACTCAAGCAAGCAGGGCGGTAGTACCGCCAAAGGGCGGTAGTACCGCTTGCTGTAGTGCCGCTTGGCTGAGCGGTAGTACCGCCCGGATCGCGTAACACTAGTACTTGCCGGTTGGGCGGTAGTGGCGAAGCGGCAAGGGGGCGGTAGTATCACTGGTCAGCGTAGTACCGCTTATGGGGGCGTAGTACCGCCGCCCCGGTCTTCTTCCGCTGCCGCTTCTGTGCTTCCTCGCGGATGGTGTAGTTGTTCCTTGGCGCTTGCACCTCCTCGCCGCCCTTAGTGTTCCGACAATACCTATGCATGCACACGAGTGGAGTGTCAAGTAGTATACCATCCTCGAAGGGGTCAAGTGAGCACGTAAAGGAGATGATTCACCTTTGTGTATGTGAAGTACATGTCGACGTTTCACTCGCCGAACGGACTCTTGACATGGTGATGTCCATAGGATGCTCCGCATCATCTCCCTCCCTTGGGAAGGATCCGACCTCGGATCGTGATCCTCGCCACCATGGAAACGGTTGTCATAGACGGACTTGTAGTTGGAAGAAGTTGAAGACATGGCGCAATCCAAGTAGTCCAAGGTGTCGCCGAGTGATAGACATGCAAAAAGAGCAAACACAAGCAACACTCGAAATACAATGGTTAGCGCACACAAAGTGTCCATCATGTAAGAATGAGTCCGCGCGTAAGATTGGTCGTGACAAAGCGCATGAAGCTTATCAAGATGATCTAGAATGAGATGCAAAGCATTCATGTGAGTAAAGCATTCATTGTGCACACAAATGTGTCGTGAATATGATCAAGACAACCATGGTGCAAAATGATGTCATAGTGAGACGGTTTATCAAAAGCATGAATATGGCAATGGATGCTCAATATGATTATGTTATCATGCAATTGATGGTAGGCAATGTGATCATTATGTATTAATATGCCATCAAGAAAGATCACAACAAATTTGCTAAAGAAATGCACAAGCTCATATATCATGGATGACATGGGAATACTAGATGCAACAAGGCAATCATAATGTGAGTCAATCCATGCATGAGGTGCAAACTTGTGGTAAGTATGATATGTCCATCGAGCATGACATGTATGAGCACAATCAACAAATATGGAGGTGTTGGTGTACCAAAGCTCGATGTCGAGGCATGAGTGGAGTTCAAGGTGCATCCAATAAGTGCGAAGCGCCTCAATGTGAAGGTCCATAGAGCCAATCTCCAATGTTGCTCCTCCATCCAATAGATGTAACATGTAGACAACAAGAAGGAAACAACAATGAAAGAGTGACCCATCCAATATGCATATTTGAGGATTGCTCAAAGAGAAGGAGTTCACCTTAATGAGAATGTCGAAAATGTTGGTGTCGCACATCATGTATGCCTGCACATAACCAAGTTGTCGATAACAGACGCTTTGTGAACCCTCCAAAATGAAAGAACATGACAAACACTGAAAAACAAATGAGGTTAGCGGAAATGCAAAACCTATCATTCGTGTGGTAAGATACCGAACAAATGTATGCATCATGCTCATCATAAGAAAGTACAAGGAGCATTTCAAAGTATGGATGCATATGATGTAAGAACATCCAAATACAAGAGGGTCAATCAAACAAGCATGCATCACAAGTATAGTGTCCAAGTCTCCGAGATCAATAAGCATAGCAAGTTGGCACTCAATACAAGGTGATATGAGAGATGCAACTAATGGAGACAAGACACAATGATCATGACAAATCAAGTGAGAGGCATGAGCATATATGTCATCAACCCAAGAAAGCAAGTAATAGTGGAACATGGGTGATGCAACATAGCAAGCATTCATAGTGATCAAGTCAAGAAAGCTAGTAGTGCAAAGATGCAACATACTAGAAGGAATCATGGCAAGCATGTCATTGGTGCAAATAGTGTGCATGAATAATTCACAAGACATGGCACAAGCATGAAAGCAAGATGTGAGAAAATAGCATGAATATCTTGGTGAGAAGCCATATGTAAATAGCAATAGGGCATCATGACTCTCCCAACACAACAAGCATCAATAGTATGGGGCACATGATAAACATGGCAATAGCAACAAGGATCTCCACCAAGCATGCAAATACACAATGGGATATCATAATGGTTCATCATGGGTAAATGCAAGCAAGGGTCACAATTGCATGGCAAAGGCATAGAAGCAAGCATAGCATGCAAAGTGAACACGGTAAAATGAGCATAAGGTGACAAGTTGTAAATGGCCCATAGCCGTGGAGAGCCAAGTAGAGGAGTTGCGTAGTCCTTGCGCCAAGGGGACGGTGGTAAGGATAGTCCACGGGATCCCAAAGCATCGCTGTTCTCAAGAGCTCAAGCCACAACTCTTGGGATTGAGAGGTTGACGAGTATACATGAGTACCTACACAAAACAAAGACAAAGGAAAAATTGTGTGTGTGGTATATGTACACATCATCCATCATGATGCGACGCGCATGTGTTTGTTAGCACAAAATAGCCAATGCTCAAATAAATGAGATGCGTGATATAGGAACATGTCATCCATCATGATAGGTTTGTTATTATTTATGGCATAATGGAGACTCAAAGGATGTAATGCATCATGAGAAATATCTAGAGCATTGTTATTCATGGAGTGCATAAGGTGCATACTATCATGGGAATCATGCAAAGTATGAAATGCATCAAGATCTCCTAATATGTATGAGGAAACTATGGGGGTCTCCTCATGGGCATGAGTAGCAACATCACATGGAGAATATTGACAACATCCAAAACAATGCATATTCGAAACAATGTGATCATGGCATGGCATAGTGGATGAATTATGAAATCATGTAAAGGAAGCATGGCAATATCATCACAAGAGAAGCAAAAGCCAATGACCATCATCTCGCCATCTATGCCATAGGTGCAAATGGGATTTATTTTAATGGGGCATGCATAGTTACTATGTTGAGATTGAAATGATGCAATATGGGAGATCTCACTCATAGCATATGATAAGTTCAATGGATTGTCAAACATGACGTGACCAATAGAATTTTCACAAGATATCCTATGTAGCATACTATCACAACTAGGCAACTCAACATGCTCATCATCATATTCATCATAAATAGGTAAGTCAAGGCATGAAGAAGTTTCACTAGCATGAAGCATGGCAATAGGAGGGTCAACATCATGGGAGCAATCATTATCAAGAGAGTCCACTAGTGGGACAAGAGAAGCACCATCACCTATGTTACCTTTGGAGCGCCGCTCATGTGTTGTAGGTGAGGTGTTGAAGATCGCCTCTGTTGTCATCTTCATCTTGATGGAACCATGTGGGGTTGCATCATCGTCCATCATGGCCATCGCTGCTCCATAGGAGGTATGGACTCATCAATGGTAGGCATGTCGTCATGTAGGAGACCTAGCACCAAAGAAGAAAACACACTAGGAGTAGAGGTTAAGGCGTAGAAATCATAGTGGCCTCACATGCCGTGTCAACTACCTCACTCACTAAGTGTTGTGGCTCACTCACTCCCTCAAGGATGCTCTCACCATATGGCTGGTGGAGTCACCAAGTGGCGCCAACCTCACATAGGATGTGTGGCATGCTCTCATGTGTGGGGCTAGTGGTGGTCACACTCATCCTCTCATAGGAAATGCTCTCAATGTCACATATGGTGGAGTCACCATCTCTC
>JAHHZJ010002880.1:0-102514 GCA_021437245.1 Aegilops speltoides | reverse complement strand
TCATGGGGTGGTGGCTCTCCTCACATGGCACTTTGGGCATCTCGACATATGTGGGTGTCGGAGAGGTGTAGGTGCAAATGTCTCCATGCTCAACTCAGATCGCCGTGGTCAAGGATGGCCCTTGCTCGACCTTCTCGCTGCTGCCTTGTTGTTGGAGGTCCATATGATGTGGCACCTCATAGCTCGCCTCCATGACCGAAGGGAGTTTCCCATGCTCGCCATCTTCCTTGAGGGGCTTCAAGATGGAAGTGTCACCTCGCCGAGGTGGTCGCCTTGGACTTGATGAAGTCGATGTAGGCGCACACGTGAAAGTAGGCGAAGATGCCGACGTCCAAAGGCGAAGATGCCTTGAGAACACTTGGCGAAGATGCCAAGTGGTTGATGTAGCCGTAGCGCCGCCTTGGTGGTGGTCGCCTCGCGGTCTTCTTTTGTGCTCTTGAAGCTTGGACTTGGTGTGATGTAGGGTTTGTTGGGACTTGTGCATTTGCGCCAGGAGCATCTTCATGATGATGATGTCGTTGTCGTGCTTGAGCTCGTAGTAGATGTCGCTCGTCGCCGTCGCGCACATGATGCTTGAGGTGACTTGCCCTTCATGGCGGTGATGATCATTCACGTGATGGTGATCGCCATGTAGATGTGGACGAGGACGATTTGCACTTGCATCTTTTTCGCCCCAAGACTTGTGGCTTGACCGTCGCCGCCTTGAGGATGATGAAGTGGAAGAAGACTTGATCAAGGCCCGAATCTCTTCCATTCTCGCATCTTGCTCCTCCTTTTGTGCGGCAAGCTTGTTGTCGATGTAGTCCCTTTTCCTTGCTTCGGAGTGACGAATGTCGATGGAGATGTTCTCGGCGCGCCTCGCAATCTTGATTGTGCGCCTTGCACTTGTCGTTGTAGATCGGAGATAGACGCTTTGGTGATGTAGTTGTTCACGCCGCCGTTGTTGTCGAGACCGGAGAGGAAATGCCTTGCCTATCCATCACAAGACTCGAGCAAATATGAGTGGGAGAAAGAGAAGAACTAATACCAATGTACCTTTGACCAAAGTTGAAGATGAATCAAGTTCACTCAAATGTGGACAATGAAATAGCACTATTGGTACCGATCCTTGTCGATTCTCACACCTACACAAGTAAGCTTATAGTGGAGCTCGGTGAGGATAGTGGCACAAAAATTTAATGCAAAATGTTAGCAAGAGTCAATAATGTTGAAAGAGATTCACAAATTTGCAAGCGAAACAAGTAGACCAATAGCAATGAGAGGTACACGGAAACACACACACAGATAGATAAATGGGGTCATGCAACCAAGGAATGAGCTCAAAATGTGGAATCCACCAAAACGCTCGTGTTGCACAACTCAAGAGAGACGCTAGCACGATTGCTCAATAGGCGGATACGACACTTGTGCACAACCTATAAGATGCAAAATGGATATTCTTTCTATCCCAAGTATGCTATGTATGTATGGTTCCCGGTGTGTCTCTCAAGCATGATATCATATGATGTTGATTTGACAATCTTATGTGCAATGGGATGATGCTATGGCACTTGCTCACGAGCTCTTTGCTCTCTTTTGCTTAAAAGCTTTTTCTTTTTTTTCTCTATGGTCACTTTTGTACAATGCACAAACTAAGATAGCAATTGTGTATATGCGGAACAAACTTGAGGCACAATGGATGATATGATACCAATATGATATGGTATGTATGCAATGGAAGGTATGGACCACTAATGTGCACAAGTACCGCTGCCGCAATACTCAAATGGCTAGTCTCGATAGGTAAGTGACGCAAAATGGGCTAGGGGTTAACAATGCAATTGCAAGGGAATATACAATGGTGTCGCCGAGGTTACCGCCCTTTGCGATGATGAGTGGCGGTGTTCTTGGTGTAGATACCAAGATGATGGAGACTCGTCCCTAAGTAGTCAAACACCTTAGGAAACGGAAAACCGCAAACTCAAAATCTCAAATGACAAATGTCAAATGGTGGTAGCGGAAAGCGGTGGTGGTATGCACTTGGCAATGCGAAGTGGGATGATGGGCTATACACGTGTAAGAGTTGGAAGCACACGGTCCCTAAGTAGTCAAACACCTTAGGAGACACAAGCCACAACTCAAACAAGCTCAAACAACTATTGGGTTAAGTTGGGTTGTCGGAAGTGTATGGTGGGTAAGGTTATGTGGAAGTGGTGGCGGTGGTGGTGGTTGATGAAGAAGCAACCGTCCCTAAGTAGCCTAAACACCTTAGGAGACTCAAATCGCAACTCAAACAACCACTAATGCTATAAGGAACAAAATGGGTTAGGTTATGGAAGTCGGTGGTGGTTATGCGGATGTTGTGGTGGAAGCCCTAGGCAAAGATGCCAAAATTCATCAAATGTGATGGTGTCAAATGATGTTGTAACCTATCTAGGAGGAAGGAGAATGTCAATAGCTTCTCAACGAGCTAAAGAACGCGAAAATCGGACTGGATGTGGAAGTTATGGTGGAAATGGTGAAACTCGTAAAGCTGAATGTCCAGGGCGGTAGTACTGCTGAAGGGCGGTAGTACCGCTCGTGTCGGGTTTTTTCGACTATTTCGGCTGGGAGGGCCTGGCGGTAGTACTGTTTCGGGCGGTAGTACCGCCGAGGTCACAGCGGTAGTACCGCTTCTAGGGCGGTAGTACCGCTTGGTCGGGATTTTCTCGGCTGCTCAATTGTTTCACGATTTTGGGGCGAAAAGGGTGATTTCGGGTCAAAATTGATGGATTTTGTGGATGGAAAGAGGGAAACTTGGGGAGATGCTAGATCGACTGAAACCAAGCAAATCCACGGATCAAAATCAACAAAACATCATCAAACTAACAAATCACAAAAAATTTTGGGGCTATTTTTGTGGGATTTTCGGTTTTGGGACGAAAACAACAAAATCAAGCTAGAAAACACGGGTAGGGGCTCAAAACGTGATCAACGTGGCTCATGATACCATATGATGTAGGGTGGAACCCTAATTCGCCGATCTTTCACGTTTGAGGGGATCCTACGGAGGAATACGAAGAACACGCGAAGCACAAGGAAAACACGGGAAAATGAGAGAGAATCACTCAACCAACAAGGAATCGATCACACAAGTGCTAGATCATCATACACATAAGAGATTCACGAGATCCAAAGTCAACAAAGGTAAGGATACAAAGGAACCGTTTTTCCAAGAGGAGGCCTTGATGTTCTTCCCTAGAAGGGTCTTGAATCCGCTTGGGGGATCTTCTCCAAGAGGTCGTGATCTCCGAGGAGAAGTATCCAAGTGGATGAGCAAAGGCTCTCACACAAACATGAGCTAATCCAGTGCTAACCCTAGCTAGGAGGAGGTGGGGAGTTTATATAGCATATGTCCACGAAGGGGTAAGTGAGGAGGGGATACATGGGCCTCGCCCGACTCAAGCGCAAGCAGGGCGGTAGTACCGCCAAAGGGCGGTAGTACCGCTTGCTGTAGTGCCGCTTGGGCTGAGCGGTAGTACCGCCCGGATCGTGCGTAACACTAGTACTTGCCGGGTTGGGCGGTAGTGGCGAAGCGGCAGGGGGGGCGGTAGTATCGCTGGTCAGCGGTAGTACCGCTTATGGGGGCGGTAGTACCGCCGTCCGGTCTTCTTCCGCTGCCGCTCTGTGCTTCCTCGCGATGGTGTAGTTGTTCCTTGGCGCCAGACCTCCTCGTCCGCCCTTAGTGTTCCGACAATACCTATGCATGCACACGAGTGGAGTGTCAAGTAGTATACCATCCTCGAAGGGGTCAAGTGAGCACGTGTAAAGGAGATGATTCACCTTTGTGTATGTGAAGTACATGTCGCACGTGTCACTCGCCGAACGGACTCTTGACATGGTGATGTCCATAGGATGCTCCGCATCACTCCTACTACAAGCAACTCCAAGCCGCGTGCTTCATCATCTACCCCAACCGATGAGACCGTCAAGACAAGCTCCTTCAAGTGTTTTACTTGCGGCGGCCGAGGCCACAAGTCATACGAATGCACCAACAAGCGCACCATGATACTCAACGACGATGGCACCTACGACTCAATGAGTGAAGATGAAATGGACGCTATTGAGCAAGTGGCCATGCACCGGCGCATCAACGAGGATGAAGATGATCAAGTCTTTTGTGATGAAGATACAAGTCCCGCTCTTGTTGTCTCCAAAGTCTTGACACTTCAACACCAACAAGAAGAAGACCAACGATGCCACATCTTCCACACAAAGGCCGGCATCAATGGACGATCCGTCAAGGTCATCATCGATGGAGGTAGTTGCCACAACTTGGCAAGCGAAGAACTATGCTCCAAGCTCCAATTGGTCAAGAAGAAGCACCCGCAACCATACAAGGTTCAATGGCTAAGTGACTCCGGCACTATACGAGTTGAGCATACGGTCCAAGTATCCTTCAAAATCGGTGCATATGAGGACACTTTGGAGTGTGATGTGGTCCCAATGATCGTTTGCCACCTCCTCCTTGGTCGGCCATGGCAATTCGACCGTGGTGTCTACCACAATGGGCATACAAACCACTATAGCTTCAAGATGAAAGGCAAAGAATATGTCCTACGACCCATGTCTCCTAGTCAAGTGATAGCCGACAAACAAGCCACCAACCAAAGAGAGAAGAGTGAGAAAGTGAGCCACCAAAAAGTGAGTGAGAGCCACAAGCCAAATTTGAGCGCCTCTTCGCCTAGAGAGAAAAACCTCATACTATTCGCCACCAAACATGAGATGAGAGAAGTGTGTGAGAACCCATCGAGTGTGATGCACTTTGTCCTTGTGTGCAAGGATGGAGAACCAAAAACTAACACAACTCATGAGCTACCTTTGGTGTTTCAATCTCTTTTGCAGGAATTTCAAGATGTTTTCCCCGATGAGCTACCTCCGGGTCTACCTCCTCTTCGAGGCATTGAGCATCGAATCGACCTCATCCCCGGAGCGCCACTTCCAAACAAAGGTCCCTACCATGTCAATCCCGAAGAAACCAAGGAGATTCAACGGCAAGTACAACAACTAATCGACAACGGTCATGTACGTGAAAGCTTAAGCCCTTGTGCCGTGCTCCGTTATACTTGTGCCTAAACCCGATGGAAGTTTCCGCCAGTTCGATTGTAGACCCATAAATGCTATCACCGCAGCGCTATAGGCATCCCATTCCTCGCTTAGATGATATGCTTGATGAACTTAGTGGAGCCAACTTTTTCTCAAAAATTGATCTTAAAAGTGGCTATTATCAAATACGCATTCATGAGGGTGATGAATGGAAAACTGCTTTCAAAACAAAATTTGGCTTATATGAATGGTTGGTTATGCCTATGGTTTGTCGGAAGCTCCCGGAACTTTTGTGCGTCTCATGCATCATGTACTCGTCCATACATTGGAATCTTTGTTGTGGTTTACTTCGATGACATTCTTGTGTTTAGCAAAACCATGAAAGAGCATCTTGATCATGTTAAGCTTGTTTTGCAAACGCTTCGCAAGGAAAGTCTTTATGCCAACATGAAAAAAATGCACTTTTGGTTTTGACAAAGTGGTTTTCTTGGGCTTCGTTGTCTCTTCCAAGGGTGTCCATGTTGATGAAATTAAGATCAAAGCAATTAAAACTTGGCCCCAACCCACCAATTTGCAACAAGTGCGAAGTTTCATTGGTCTTGCAGGTTTTTATCGTCGCTTTGTGAAAAACTTTAGCACTATTGCAACTCCTTTGCATGCTTTGAGTAAGAAGAATACTCCTTTTCTTTGGGGACCTTTGCAATCAAACGCTTTTGATGAGCTCAAGTCTTTGCTTACTCATGCTCCGATTCTTGCTTTGCCCAACTTTGACAAAACTTTTGAGGTTCTGATGCGGAGCATCCCACATTCATCCCCATGTACACTTCGACTACTCTCCAAGCCCCAAGGATACATAAGATGAGACCTCGACTATGCGCCATTGGACCCAAGGTGAACCCGTTCCTAAATGCTTCCCTTTCCATTCAAGTGAGACATGGTTGCTACCTCATGCATGGACCTTGCCTATACTGTGTACAACCGAGATGACCATGGAGAATCAAAGGACAAAGGCCAAGCATGGAAGAGGAGAAGGAAGAAGAGGCAGCTGCTACAGGCCCCAACATCCGCCACAGCCCGCACATCCGCCCTTCCCGCCAGCCCGACATCCGCCCGCCCCGAAATCCGTACCCATCACGAACGCATCCGGCTGAACCCCGCCAGCCCGGACATCCGCCTCCCAGCCCGACATCCGCCCGTCATGGGCCCCGGACATCCGCCCCAGCCCGACATCCGCACCTGCCTGGCAGCAGAGAAAGGGCCAAGGGCCCATGTATCCCCTCTCACTTACCCTTCGTGGCTAGCACTATATATACTCCCGACCTCCTCCTAGTTAGGGTTAGCGTTGGTTTAGCTCTGTTAGAGATAGAGCTACGCCATCTATCGGATCTCCTCCTCGTGAGTGATGAGGACATGACTACCTTGGATAAGACCAAAATATTGCATACATGCATATTTGTCGTGATTTCTAGTGCAAACTATTCAATAATATATTTATGTTATCCGAACAAAAATACTTCACAGACTTTTGTGTTTTGTCTAATTGCAGGTGTATGGGACATTTGTACAATCCACATATGAAGATAAGGGAAAAGGAGAAGTTTAGGTGTTGTTCAAAAATCTTCTCACGTCACTTTTGGGCCAAGAGAAGATAGAGTCCAAGTCTCTCACGTTCGGATTCAGATTCGGACTGCACAGACATACCTGACTCAAAACGCCAACAACTTTTTCATACGGACACGAATTGGGTGATTCTTTTTGTTGGAAAGTAGATTTCATGCTCTTTCCAGCACAATTGAATCACCTTAAAATCCGTTCGGAGCATTGAGTTATGGACGAAACAATCTGACACTGCACCAGAATCCGAGTCAAACTACAAGTCCAAAGGTGTTACGTCACCTCCACTTGGGCCCATTGGCCTTGTACGACCTAGGGTTAGTTTTAGGCTGCCTTGGGATGTCCTCCCACCTCCTTGGCCGCCACCCTTGCTCCTATATAAGTAGATCCATCTAGTAGCTTTTCCCTTGGGATTTGTTTAGTTAAAAGTTAGCCATTGCAACTTCGTACTTCGCTTGTGTCCAACGACCAGACCAAGACCGCTACGGATCCCCACCTTTATCAATACTTCATATATACCGCAATATTCAGATTGCTTTTATCATATTCTTGCTTGTTCTTCGATTGCTTGCAGGAATAGACCTTCGTGGTGAGGTTGATTGTGCTCCGGCGTGGTCAATAACCTCTCGGAGTTGGTTTAGCGATTGCTAAGGCGCAACGTGTACACCGTTTGTAGTCAGATCGTCAAAGTCATCTCCACCAAAGCGAAATCCACCATCTCATCGAAAGATCGGGACACCTTTGCCTCTATCAAGTGGTATCAGTTTTCAGGTTGCTCGGTGAGATTTTACAGTTTTTCATAGTTTAGATCGCATCTGTCATTCATACCTACAGTCCATGAAAAGTCACAAAAAGTTAGATCTGTTCATCCTTTATCCAAGTCACCGAGCCTTTGCAATTTTCTATTCATTGCTTGCATAGTTGAATTATCGGTTGCATCGTCGTGTCGGCTTGCTGGTCTTAGTGTCTAGTTCCTTTAGAGTTTCGAGTTCTGTTCACATTAGTCACGCCGCTGCATCATTATCCCTTCCGCTGTCCACCATCCCATCTATTAATTTCACCATGTGTAACGCGCTGTTCATTGTCATAATCATAGTTGAGGTCATTCACATCTTCGCCGATCCAATCTGCATCTTATCTAGTTTGTCTTGGAAAGAGGGAAAAAAGAGAGAGAAAAAAGAGAAAAAAGGAAAAAAGAAAAGAGAGAGAAGAAAAGAAAAAAATGTGAGAAAAAAGAGAAGAAAAAAAACGGATCTATCTAGAATCAATCTCGTACCTGAATTCGGATTGAATCTGTTTTATGACTGTTCAGTAAAACAGGTGTATCTTCCTCATACAAAGTCCGTTTTGGCTCCGTGAGTACTCAAATTGAAGCTAGCGACGAGCCGCATCTAAATAGTTGCAGAAGCTAGTTCAATATTTGACACCTCAAAATCGGCTTCTAAATAGGTCTTTTTGCCCTCTGAAGTTCGTGGACACAACTTGTTCCAATTTTTCAGGCCAGTTTTAGAATTCTTTGACTCCTCATATCAACTCGGAATTGAGTGATTCTTTTGCATTGGAAAGCTTGAGTTAGTAGCATTATTTGAAAGAATTTATCAGAAAATTGGCTCAAACTTTTCAAGAGGAAAGTTGGAGAGAGAGTTGTTGTATGTCCTGCTTGGTAGTTGTTTTTCATCATTATCTTCACTACCGCTGGATCTTCACTTATATCTTGCTGTCAAGAGCTACTTAGTATTCTTCATCGATGCTAGTTGTGCTACGCCGTGACCTCATTAGTGTTCTAGGCTCGCCTCTAGTCCGGTCTAGCCTAGAACCAGCACAAGACTGCTGTTGAGCGCTTATTCAACATTGCATCTTTGAATTGATTATTGCTAAATTTTTGCTACCATATATAGCCAACCCAGCTCCACATATTTCTACACCGTATACATACGCCTCCCGGCAATCGCTTACACAATCTTCAGAGTTACTTGACACCGCTGGTTGCCTGTCACCACCTGCTGCATGGTAAGAACTTGTAAGATATTGATATTTGCTTTACTGTGAGCACTTTACAACCACATCCTAGTATTTCATAGGAACATTATTCTCGAATTTTGTTTCTTGTTTCTACTAATCATGACAGGTTTCGAGATAGAAGTTCTTGGACCATTTAACACATCTTCACCATCACGAGAGTTGGGACAACACACACAAGCACATGGCCAGGTTAGCTCTTTACCGTCATTTGAGGGTAGATTTAATCCTGCTATTTATCTAGCTTGGGAGCTTGAAGTAGAACAAGTTTTAGTCACGATGTTTTTCTGAACTTGAACGAGTACGAGCAGTCACTAGAGCATTTACTGGTTTTGCTTCTGCTTGGTGGAGTGTGCATTGTAAGAAAAACATTGATAACCAACCCACAACTTGGAAAGATTTGAAAGATGTAATGAGAAAACAGTTTTTCCCTCCTTACTATCGCGTGAATTGCTTCGCAAATTTGAACAATTTAAACAAGGCAATAACACTGTTCATGCTTACTACCAAGAGTTCAAATCTTATATGCATCATTGTGACATAGAAGAATCTGAGGATGATACAATGAATAGATTTTTGGTGGTTTGAACCATGATATTCAAGCAAGATTTCAGATATTCCTCGTTGCATTACTGGTATGTATGTTCGTGCTTGTACCTTTGAGAGACAGCTACAGGAGGATGCATTGGGTGACTACAACAACTACTATTCCAGTTCATGCTCACCACCGCCGTTGGTTCCTCCACCGTTGCACCTACTAGAGCAGCCCCACCTCGGATTGTGAGCGCAACATCATCTCAAGAGTATGGTGCATTGTCTATGTCTGTACCTACATCAACTACGCTTTTGCACAAGGTAACAGAGAAAGGTATTGATGATATAACTTCACATGAGAATGATGCATCCCTAGTTAACTTGAATGCATCATGTGTTGAGTTACCTGGTGATTTGAGCACAGCACCTATTTTAGAGAATCTTGATACTGTCATGAATGCGTCATGTGATCAAACAACCAAAATACCAACAATTTTGAGTGCACCCATTGAATTAACTGTTGATGCAAAAGAATCAATGTTTAATCATTTTGATATGACCTCTAATCCTGGTGATGATTCTGTGTTGAATGACTTATTGCATGTTTGCTTATTTAAGCATATTGTAGCATGTAAATTTGATGCAAGTAAGGTTTATTCACCAATGTTGGGATGGTTTAATGATGAACATTGTCAATCTTTTGAAATGAATAAGAGCTTCACTTATATGTGCAAACTGAGTTGCAATATTTTCATGCCTTCTACTTCTTGTGCTAATTTTTTGGCTTTAGATTTTATGAACTATGCAAGTTACTCATCTATTCATGTGTCATATATGCAAAAATCAAGGGAAGTAAAAATGGATGAGATATACATATACAACATGTACACCTTGTCTCTTTTGTTAGCCACATTTCAGATTAAGCAACGCCGAGGACGGCTTTGTTTTCAAGAAGGGGAGGATGATGAGGACATGACTACCTTGGATAAGACCAAAAATATTGCATACATGCATATTTGTCAGGTGATTTCTAGTGCAAACTATTCAATAATATATTTATGTTATCCAGAACAAAAATACTTCACATACTTTTGTGTTTTGTCTAATTGCAGGTGTATGGGACATTTGTACAATCCACATATGAAGATAAGGGAAAAGGAGAAGTTTAGGTGCTGTTCAAAAAATCTTCTCACGTCACTTTTGGGCCAAGAGAAGATAGAGTCCAAGTCTCTCACGTTCTGGATTCAGATTCGGACTGCACACACATACTTGACTCAAAACGCCAACAACTTTTTCATACGGCCACCGAATTGGGTGATTCTTTTTTTGTTGGAAAGTAGATTTCATGCTCTTTCCAGCACAATTGGAATCACCTTAAAATCTATTCGGAGCGTTGAGTTATGGACGAAACAATCTGACGCTGCACTAGAATCCGAGTCAAACTACAAGTCCAAAGGTGTTACGTCACCTCCACTTGGGCCCATTGGCCTTGTACGACCTAGGGTTAGTTTTAGGCTGCCTTGGGACGTCCTCCCACCTCCTTGGCCGCCACCCCTTGCTCCTATATAAGTAGATCCATCTAGTAGCTTTTCCCTTGGGATTTGTTTAGTTAAAAGTTAGCCATTGCAACTTCGTGTACTTCGTTTGTGTCCAACGACCAGACCAAGACCGCTTACGGATCCCCACCTTTATCAATACTTCATATATACTCGCAATATTCAGATTGCTTTTATCATATTCTTGCTTGTTCTTCGATTGCTTGCAGGAATAGACCTACGTGGTCAGGTTGATTGTGCCCCGGCGTGGTCAATAACCTCTCGGAGTTGGTTTAGCGATTGCTAAGGCGCGACGTGTACACCGTTTGTAGTCGGATCGTCAAAGTCATCTCCACCAAAGCGAAATCCACCATCTCATCGAAAGATCGGGACACCTTTGCCTCTATCAGTGAGAGACCGCGGCCTCTTCGGAGAAGATCCTCTCGGATACAAGACCCCTTTATGGGAAGATCCCCTCGTGGATTCAAGCCCTCCTCTTGGAGATGAACGGTTCCTTTGAATCCTTACCCTAGTTGACTATGTATCTTGTGGATCTCGTGTGTGTATGTTGACCTAGCACTTGTCTGATTGATTCCTTGTTGGTTGAGTGATTCTCTCGCTTTCCCCTGTTTCCCCTCGTGCTTCCGCGTGTTCTTCGTGTTCCTCCGTGAGGATCCTTCCAAACGTGAAAGATCGACGAATTAGGGTTCCACCCTACATCATATGGTATCATGAGCCACGTTGATCACGTTTTTGGAGCCCCTACCCCTCTTTTTCTAGCTTGATTTTGTTGATTTCGTCCTAAATCCGAAAATCCCCACCAAAAATAGCCCCCAAATTTTTTTGTGATTTGTTGGTTTGATGATGTTTTGTTGATTTTGATCCGTGGATTTGCTTGGTTTCAAGTGGATCTAGCTTTCCCCCAAGTTTCCCCACCTTCCATCCATGAAATCTCTCCAATTTTGACCCCCAAATCTCAATTTTCCGCCCCAAATCGAATTCCTCGAGTTCATCCTCGGATTTGGAGCCCGAACATCCGGCCAGCCCGGAAATCCGGCCAATAGCCCGACATCCGCCTCGAGCGATTTTCGCTGCTGCTCTGACATCAGTCCCGGAAATCCGCCCGAGCCCGGATGTCCGCCCCTGGATTTCAGCTTTCTGTTTCACCGCTTCGCCATAACTAATTCATCCGAGTCCGATTTTGACGTTTTAGCTCGCTTTTGAAGCTATTGACATCCCCATCCCATAAAAATACCACCAGCACCATTTGACTCCATCAAATTTTTGAAAATTTGGCAAGTTTACCTAGGCCTTCCACCATATCATCCGCTACACCACCACCGACTTCCGCAACCTAACCAATTTTGTTCCTCATGGTTGTTTGAGTTGTGATTCGAGTCTCCTAAGGTGTTTCGGCTACTTAGGGACGGTTCCTTCCTCATCAACCACCACCTCCACTTCCGCATAGGCTTGACCACCATACACTTCCGACAACACAACTTAACCCAATTGTTGTTTGAGCTTTTTCGAGTTGTGGCTTGTGTCTCCTAAGGTGTTTAGGCTCCTTAGGGACCGTGTGCTTCCAACTCTTACACCGTGTATAGCCCATCATCCCACTTCCGCATTGCCAAGTGCAAACCACCACCGCTTCCGCTACCACCATTTTGACATTTGACGCTTGAGATTTTGAGTTCGCTTTTTCCGCTTCCTAAGGTGTTTCGCTACTTAGAACGAGTTCCATCATCTTGGTATCTACACCAAGAACACCGCCGCCATCATCGCAGCGGACGGTAACCTCGACGACACCATTGTATATTACCCTTGCAATTGCATTGATAACCCTTAGCCCATTTTATGCTACTTACCTATCGTGTGATAGAGGCGAGGGTGTCCCGATCTTTCGATGAGATGATAACTATCGATTTGGTGAAGATGACTTTGACGATCCGACTACAAACGCAGCACGACGCTATGCGCTTAGCAATCGCTAAACCAACTCCAAGAGGTTATTGACCACGCCGAGCACGATCAACTCGACCACGAAGGTCTATTCCTGCAAGCAATCAAGAACAAGCAAGAATATGATAAAAGCAATCTGAATATTGCGGTATGTATGAAGTATTGGTAAAGATGGGGATCCGTAAGCGGTCTTGGTCTGGTCGTTGGACACAAACGAAGCACACGGTTGCAATGGCTAACTTTAACTAAACAAATCCCAAGTCTAAACGGTGCCCTAAGGGCTGTATATATGGAGGAAGAGGGGTGAATTTCGTGGCCCTTGGTGGAGGGGTCCAAACTAACCCTATCTCTTGTTTCCCACACATACGGACTCTAAAAATAGCCTATACTAATGTATTTCGAAATTACATGGGCCTGGCCCAATAATAAGGTGACGCAGCACCTAGAATAGCCTCTGGACGAAATTTATGGAGTGGCATCTTGTATATTTCGTCCAAGGCTTCATGCACTCATTATGGTGGCTTCAAAGTCCTGAAATCATCACTCATTATGGTTCTTGCTCCAATGTTCATCCTTCTCCAAGCTAGGCCCTACATTTGTAAGCAAAACAAATGTATCCAATTTAGGCAGCGTCATATTCTCATGAACATTAGAATCATTACCAAGAAACGAAAGTACCGGTAATTTAGTTGGCGCATGCGAGCTCTAGTAATTGGTCCAAGATGTATAGCAGCAGGGCTGTGGGTGTAACAATGGTATTGATGTCCTCATCATCCTCCCTTCTTGAAATGAAGTCGCCCTCGACGGAAGTTCATCTTCCTCACCCAAATATGGCTTCAAATCTGCAATGTTAAAAGTGGGACTAACACCAAAATCTGCAGCAGCTCAAGTTTATATGCATTATCATTTACTTTCTCCAACACCTTAAAGGGACCAGCAGACGTGGCATTAGCTTTGATTTATGCAAATCAGAAATCTATCCTTACGCAAATGTAACCAAACAAGATCTCCTGTGCAAACACAACATGTTTTCTACCCTTATCTCCAGAAGTTTATATTTAGCATTCATACGCTCAATGTTTTCCTTAGTTAACTCATGCATTTTTAAAATCAATTTAGCACGCTCTTTAGCATCAAAATTAACCTTCTCCAAGATGGAAGAGGCAACAAATCAATAGGTGCACGAGGTAGGAAACCATACACAACTTCAAAAGGGCACATCTTAGTAGTAGAATGCAATGAACGATTATAAGCAAATTCAATATGAGGCAAGCATTCCTCCCACATTTTCTTATTTTTCTTTAGAACAGCCCTAAGCATAGTAGACAATGTTCTATTGACTACTTCAGTTTGTCCATCAGTTTGGGGTGACAAGTAGTACTAAAAGCAGTTTAGTCCCCAACTTAGCCCATAAACATCTCCAAAAGTGGCTAAGAAATTTAGTATCACGATCTGAAACAATAGTATTTGGCACACCATGCAAGCGAATAATTTCACGAAAGAACAAATCAGCAACATTGACAAGATCATCGCTTTTATGACATGGTATAAAGTGTGCCATTTTCGAGAATCTATCCACGACAACAAATATGCTATCCTCCCTTCTTTGTTCTAGGTAAACCTAAAACAAAGTCCATAGATATATCCTCCCAAGGAACACTAGGTACAGTAAAGGCATATATAAACCATGAGGATTGAGTCGTGACTTAGCTTTTTGACATGTAGTGCAGCGAGCAACAAAGCGCTCAACATCCCATCTCATCTTTGGCCAAAAGAAATGTGTATCAAGTACGCCCTCCATCTTCTTCACGCCAAAGTGTCCCATTAGTCCTCCTCCATGCGCCTCCTGCAACAACAAAAGACGAACGGAGCTAGCTGGAATGCATAGCTTGTTAGCACGGAACACAAATCCATTATTAACGACAAACTTGTTCCATGTTCTTCCTTCTTTACAATTCTGCAATACATCTTTAAAATCAGCATCATGCACATATTGATCTTTGATGGTCTCCAAACCAAATATTTTGAAGTCAAGTTGTGAAAGCATAGTATAGCGACAAGACAATGCATCAGCAATAACATTTTCTTTTACCCTTCTTGTGTTTAATGACATAAGGAAAGTCTCAATGAATTCAACCCATTTAGCATGTCTACGATTCAGTTTAGCTTGACTTTTAATATGTTTCAAAGATTCATGATCAGAATGTATAACAAATTCTTTGGGCCATAAATAATGTTGCCATGTTTCTAAAGTCCGAACAAGAGCATATAATTCTTTATCATAAGTAGAGTAATTCAGACTAGGCCCACTCAATTTTTCAGAAAAGTATGCAACAGGTTTGCCATCTTGTAATAACACACCTCCTAATCCAATTCCACTAGCATCACATTCAAGCTCAAAAGTCTTATTAAATCAGGAAGTTGGAGTAAAGGAGCATGTGTCAACTTATCTTTCAATACCGTGAAGGCTTCTTCCTGTGCGGTACCCCAAATAAAAGGCACATCCTTCTTTGTAAGCTCATTGAGAGTTGCAGCAATGGTGCTGAAATCTCTCACAAAACGCCTACAGAAACCAGCGAGGCCAAGGAAACTCCTCACTTGTGTGACCGTTTTGGGCTGCGGCCAACTCTCAATAGCTTCAATCTTGGCTTTATCAACTTCAATTCCCTGTGGAGTAACAACATAGCCAAGAAAAGATACTCGGTCGGTGCAAAAGGTGCACTTCCCAAGGTTACCAAACAAACGCATCACGAGAGCATTAAAAACAGCACGAATGTTCCAAATGTTCTTCCAAAGATTTGCTATAAATCAGTATATCATCAAAATAGACTACCACAAATCGTCCAATGAAAGCACGAAACTTCGCTCATTAATCTCATGAAAGTACTAGGTGCATTAGTTAACCCAAAAGGCATGACTAACCACTCATATAATCCAAACTTAGTTTTAAATGCTGTTTTCCATTCATCTCCCAATTTCATACGAATTTGATGGTATCCACTACGCAAATCAACTTTGGAGAATATTGTAGAGCCACTCAATTCATCAAGCATATCATCTAGCCTAGGAATAGGGTGACGATAACGAATAGTAATATTATTAATGCCTCTACAATCAACACACATACGTGATGTACCATCCTTTTTCGGCACTAGAATAATAGGAACAGCACAAGGACTAAACGATTCGCAGATATAACCTTTGTCGAGCAGCTCCTGTACTTGACGATAATCTCCTTCGCCTCCTCCGGATTGGTACGGTATGGTGCACGGTTGGTAATGATGCACCGAATTAAGTCAATTTGATGCTCAATCCTCGAATAGGTGGTAATCCCGTGGCACGCCTTGTGGAAAGACGCCAATAACTCCTCGCAAAATGTTAGTGACAGCAGGAGGCAAAGAGGAAGGCACGCCCTCGAATGAAAATAATGCCTCTTTGCACACAAAAGCATAGCAAACAGATTTGCTAAAATCTAGCTCATCAATATCAGATTTAGTGGCAAGTAAACATGCACTTTTCAATTTAATTTCAGAAGCAACAATAGATGGTTTATTATTAGGCTTCATGTGTTGCTCAAATTCTTTTGCCACAATCTGATTTTCACTCTTATTTTTCCCCTGTTTTGCTTTATTAGCTCTATTAATATCATCTTTCAAAATGGACTCAGAGTCATAGGAAGCAAAGTAATATTTTTATCCTTATGAACAAGAGTATACTGATTGTTTCTACCATGGTGTACAGAATTTTTATCAAATTGCCATGGTCTACCAAGTAACAAGGAACATGCTTGCATAGGTACCACATCACAATCAACATAATCAGCATATGTAGAGATACTAAAATGCACACGAACAGACGTGTTACCTTAACCTTGCCGCTGTTGTTGAACCATTGGATGTAGTAAGGATGTGGATGTGGTCTTGTGGTGAGAGATAGCTTCTCCACCATCTCCATGCTAGCCAAGTTTTTGCAGCCCTCCATCTATGATGACGCGAATAGAACGCTCCTTCACAACTCCCTTTGTATGAAACAAATTATGCCTCTGATTTTGCTCAGCTTGTGTAACCTGCACACTCAAAACACGTTGAGCAACTAAACATTCATACCGCCAAGATCTTCAGAGCCATGTATTGTGTCTCATGATCGAATCATCTCCACCGTGTTCCTCATGTGTAATAAGAGCCAAAGTCTCCTCATCATAGTCACTAGCGGACTCATACCCACCATCCTCAGAGCAATCATCACACGCTGAGATTTGCATTCTCTCGAAAATGTCCTCTTCCTTACAACGACGACAAATAATATCACTTGTGTGCCCTGCTGACGCCATAGAAGAAGAAGAGCTCGTGCAGGCCCGGCAGTGTGCTCTTGGCGAGATAGTGGTGGTTGTGCTCGCTTGTATCACGGTTGGAGGTGGCACCAAGGAGGTGATGGTGCAAAGGAAGTAGATGATGCACGTGGTGTCCATGATGAAGGTCGACCTGCAGAAAAGTTAATGCGCCGCCAATGCTCACCGATCCTGCACTTCACGCTCAGCTTTACAAGCAAGATGGAATAAACGAGTGATATTATTATAATCCTTATAGTCTAGAATGGTCTGAATCTCTATTTAATCCACCCGTAAAACGCAAGCATAGCTTCATTCTCCTCAACAATACCACATCTAATCAAGCCAGTTTGTAATTCCTGATAATATTCTTCTACAGAATTTTTTCCTTGTCTTAAGCGCTGCAATTTTTGAAGTAATTCACGTTGATAATATGGTGGAACCCAACGAGTACGCATAGCAGTTTTCAAAGCAGCCCAAGTAGCTGGAACAGGATATAATCGACAATGTTCGACCACCAAACACATGCAAAGCTAGTGAAAGCACAAACAAAGCAGCAGGAACACGCCTCCTCGTGATATTGTAAACATGTAAATCGTTGTTCAGTTTCTAACTCCCAAGTAAGATATATATCAGGAACATATCTACCCTCAAATGGTGGAATATTCAATTTCAGTTTAGGAGATGGTCATGATCTCGTACCTGAGGGGGAGCCCTAATATTGCCATTATTTGCATGTGGACGACCTGGTGGTTGTGGTGCTGGTGGTTGCACGTAGTTCTGATGTTGATCAACCTCATCCTCATAATCGCCCACATACTCATCATCCTCCTCGGTACCACCAGCAAAGCAGTAGCAGGAGCCAAAGAAGCACCAACAGCAGAGCAGCGGCACCAGAATTTTGTCCTGGCTCAATAGGAACACGCTGAGCTCGGCCCATACTGATTCGAAGGGGCGAAGTTGTTGTCGCAAGCAGAGGTGCGATAGGTGCAGCCGGTGGTTGTGGAAAACGCGCGAGCAATTCATCAAACTTGCTATCAAGCTTTGTTTCAAACGTCTTCTCAATGCCATCTATCTTCTCCATGGCCTCGTCAAATCTGTTTACCACATCTTGCACCTGTCCACTCATCATTTGCTGAAATTTATCATGTAGCTGTTTGTTCATCATGTTCTCCCAATACCTCGCTGGCTTGTGATCCTGCCATGGTTAGCAGCAATAGAAACACACAAGAATATGATCCTACAGACTACTAACAAGAGGTGGTGGTGGGTGTCACAACCGTCAAGCAAATCTCAAATTCTACCAGTTCTACCCAGCAGAAGCGGTGATCGGCAACCGTTGTAATCAAAACTCTCAAAGCTTGGATAGAGCGATTGCTGTGGAGAGTCAAACGCACGACGAGATGTATGTGGAGCTGGAAGGCTTATAATATGGTAGCAAAAAGGGTCAAGAATAATCAATTCAGAGATGCAAAGTTGAATAAACGCCAACGACGGTGATCAGGGCTGGTCCTAGGCTAGACTGCTAGAGACGCGAGCCTAGAACACTAACAAAATCACGGCGCTGCACGTAAACAAGGGAAAAGCACACTGAATTTTTTTCGCTTTTTTTTTACGCCTTTTTTTTGCTGCTTTTTTTTTTTTTGCGAAAAATCACTATAATGGCGAGTGTCTCAAAACTCTTCCTGTGTCAAATCGACAGGATGGCACGAAATTTTTTTCGACCAAAATTTTTTTTTTTCGACGCTCGACCCAAAAACTGAAACGGGTCAAAAAATTTTCTATAACGGCGATCGTCTCAATACGCTTAGAAACACCTAAAATAGGATAGCCAGAAATTTTTGGAAAATTTTATGCCGCTTTTTTTTCTCTATCTTCTTTTTCTCCCTCTTTCCAAGACAAACTAGATAAGATGCAGATTGGATCAGGCGAAGATGTGAGTGACCTCAACTATGATTATGACAATGAACAGCGCATAGCACATGGTGGAAATTAATAGATGGGATGTTGGACAGCGGAAGGGATAATGATGCAGCGGTGGCGTGACTAATGTGAACAGTAACTCAAACTCTAAAGGAACTAGACACTAAGACCAGAACTAACACGACGATGCAACCGATAATTCAACTATGCAAGCAACGAATAGAAAATTGCAAAGGCTCAGACTGGCTTGGATAAAGGATGAACAGATCTAACTTTTTATGTGGCTTTTTCATGGACTATAGGTATGAATGATGATGCGATCTAAACTATGAAAAACTGTAAAATCTCACCGAGCAACCTGAAAACCGATACCACTTGATAGAGGCGAGGTGTCCCGATCTTTCGATGAGATGATAACTATCGATTTGGTGAAGATGACTTTGACGATCCGACTACAAACGCGGCACGACGCGCCTTAGCAATCGCTAAACCAACTCCGAGAGGTTATTGACCACGCCGAGCACGATCAACTCCGACCACGAAGGTCTATTCCTGCAAGCAATCAAGAACAAGCAAGAATATGATAAAAGCAATCTGAATATTACGAGTATGTATGAAGTATTGGTAAAGATGGGGATCCGTAAGCGGTCTTGGTCTGGTCGTTGGACACAAACGAAGTACAACGGTTGCAATGGCTAACTTTTAACTAAACAAATCCCAAGGTCTGCAGTCCGAATATGAATCCGAAGAGACTTGGACTCTATCTTCTTGGCCCAAAAGTGACGTGAGAAGACTTTTGAACAGCACCTAAAATTCTCCTTTTCCTTATCTTCATATGTGGATTGTACAAATGTCTCATACATCTGCAATTAGACAAAACACAAAAGTGTGAAGTATTTTGTTCGATAACATAAATAGATTATTGAATAGTTTGCTCTAGAAATCACCTCACAAATATGCATGTATGCATATTTTTGGTCATATCAAAGGTAGTCATGTCCTCATCACCCTATGCGCCAAGCTCGAATCAAGCTCTTCTTCATCCGATACCATCCTCAAACCGACGGCCAAACGGAGGTGACGAACTCAACGCTCTCCACTCTACGCGGTTGATCAAGAAGAACATCAAGGAGGGAGGCGGTTCACCCATCGCCGAGTACTACAACCGCAAAAGACATTCGACGACCGCAAGTCACCCTTCGAGGTCGCCTATGGCTTCAATCCATTGTCCCCATTGACATTCTACCTCTACCTCTACAAGAGCGCACCAACCTCGACGCAAGTGCCCGTGCGCTACATCAAGAAGATGCATGAAGACACAAGACACACCATCGGCGCATACAACGCACTCACTACCAAGCTCAACATCAACAAACAACCCATGGTCTTCAACATAGGCGATCTCATGGCTACACTTTCAAGGAACGCTCCCAATGAACGCAAGTCCAAACTTCTACATCGAGCCGATGGCCCTTCAAGGTGTTAGCGCTACAACAACAACGCCTACAAGCTCGACCTACCAAGCGACAAGTACAACGTGAGCGACACCTTCAACAACAACAAAGACTCTTTCCATGGTGATGAAGATCTAGATCCGAGGTCGGATCCTTTCAAAGGAGGGATATGATGTGGAGCATCCATTCATCATCCCCATGGACTCTACATCAACACCTACAACACCACAAGGACCGATGACTCGAGCACGCAAGAGCTCTTGAACCCAGGTGACATCAATCCTCTCACAACTTGATGTAGGGTGGAACCCTAATTGCCGATCTTTCACGCTTGGAGGGATCCCACGGAGAACACGATGAACACGGGAAGAACGGAGAGAAATCACAAGGGAAACACTCAAGTCCAAATCACACATCCACTAGACAATCAAACACACAAGATCACAAGGTACATGAACAACAAAGAGAAAGATACAAGGTAAGGTTCATCTCCAAGAGGAGGTCTTGATGATATCCTAGATGGATCTTCCCACAAGGGGTCTTGATGATATCCGCAGGATCTTCTCCTAGATGGAGGTCTTGGCCTCCAATGGAGTAGTGGTCTCTCTCAAGAGTAGAGATAGGTAGGAGCAAAGCTCACATACAAATGAGCTATCACTTTGCTAACCCTAGAAAGGAGGTGGAGGTGGTCTATTTATAGTCTAAGCCACGAAGGGGTAAGTGGGAGAGGATACAAGGCCAAAGGCCCGCTGCCAAGACAGGCAGGGCGGTAGTCGACTCATGGGCGATAGTATCTTGAGCGGTATTATCGCTTGCTTTGGCGGTAGTACGCTTGAGCGGTAGTACTGCTGCTTTGGGCGGTAGTACCGCCTTTCGATCAAGGTCCTTCTTCCGCCTTCGCTTCCATGCTTCTCATGACGGTTGATGAGGACATGAGTACTTTGTATATGACCAAAATATTGTATACATGCATATTTGTCGTGATTTCTAGTGCAAACTATTCAATAATCTTTTATGTTATCCGAACAAAAATACTTCACACACTTTTGTGTTTTGTCTAATTGGTGTATGACATTTGTACAATCCACATATGAAGATAAGGAAGAAAGAGATGTTTATTTGCTGTTCAAAAGTCCTCTCACGTCACTTTTGGCCCAAGAGAAGATAGAGTCCAAGTCTCTCACGTTCTGGATTCAGATTCGGACCGCACAGACATACCTGACTCAAAACGCCAACAACTTTTCATACGGACTCTGAATTGGGTGATTCTTTTTGTTGGAAAGTAGATTTCATGCTCTTTCCAGCACGATTGAATCACCTAAAATCCGTCCGGAGCGTTGAGTTGTGGACAAAACAATCTGACGCTGCACCAGAATCCGAGTCAAACTACAAGTCCAAAGGTGTTACGTCACTCCACTTGGGCCCATTGGCCTTGTACGACCTAGGGTTAGTTTTAGGCTGCCTTGGGACGCCCTCCCTCCTTGGCCGCCACCCCTTGCTCCTATATAAGTAGATCCATCTAGTAGCTTTTCCTTGGGATTTGTTTAGTTAAAAGCCATTGCAACTTCGTACTTCGCTTGTGTCCAACGACAGACCAAGACCGCCACGGATCCCCACCTTTATCAATACTTCATACATACCGCAATATTCAGATTGCTTTTATCATATTCTTGCTTGTTCTTCGATTGCTTGCAGGAATAGACCTTCGTGGTCGTTGATTGTGTTCGCGTGGTCAATAACCTCGAGTTGGTTTAGCGATTGCATAGGCTAACGTCGCACGCTTGTAGTCGGATCGTCAAAGTCGCTCCACCAAATCGATAGTTATCATCTCATCGAAAGATCGGGACAACCCCGCCTATCAAGTGGTATCAGTTTTCGGTTGCTCGTTGAGATTTTACGTTTTTCATAGTTTAGATCGCATCGTCATTCATACCTATAGTCAATGAAAAGCAAAAGAATCAATGTTTAATCATTTTGATATGACCTCTAATTTTGGTGATGATTCGTGTCGAATGACTCATTGCATGTTTGCTTATCTAAGCATGTTGTAGCATGTAAATTTGATTCAAATAAGGTTTATTCACCAATGTTGGGATCTTTAATGATGAACATTGTCAATCTTTTGAAATAAATAAGAGCTTCACTTACATGTGCAAACTGAGTTGCAATATTTTCATGCCTTCTAGTTCTTGTGCTAATTTGTTGGCTTTAGATTTTATGAACTATGCAAGTTACTCATCTATTCATGTGTCATATATGCAAAAATCAAGGGAAGTTAAATGGATGACGACATATACAACATGTACACCTTGTCTCTTTTGTTAGCCACATTTCAGATTAAGCAACGCCGAGGACGGCTTTGTTTTCAAGAAGGGAGGATGATGAGGACATGAGTACCTTTATATGACCAAAAATATTGTATACATGCATATTTGTCGTGTGATTTCTAGTGCAAACTATTCAATAATCTATTTATGTTATCCGTAACAAAAATACTTCACACACTTTTTTTTTTGTCTAATTGCAGGTGTATGGGACATTTGTACAATCCACATATGAAGATAAGGAAGAAAGAGATGTTTATTTGCTGTTCAAAAAGTCCTCTCACGTCACTTTTGGCCCAAGAGAAGATAGAGTCCAAGTCTCTCACGTTCGGATTCAGATTCGGACCGCATGACATACCGACTCAAAACGCCAACAACTTTTTCATACGGACTCTGAATTGGGTGATTCTTTTTGTTGGAAAGTAGATTTCATGCTCTTTCCAGCACGATTGAATCACCTTAAAATCCGTCCGGAGCGTTGAGTTGTGGACAAAACAATCTGACGCTGCACCAGAATCCGAGTCAAACTACAAGTCCAAAGGTGTTACGCCACCTACTTGGGCCCATTGGCCTTGTACGACCTAGGGTTTTAGGCTGCCTTGGGACGTCCTCCCACCTCCTTGGCCGCCACCCCTGCTCCTATATAAGTAGATCCATCTAGTAGCTTTTCCCTTGGGATTTGTTTAGTTAAAGTTAGCCATTGCAACTTCGTACTTCGCGTGTCCAACGACAGACCAAGACCGCTACGGATCCCCACCTTTATCAATACTTCATACATACCGCAATATTCAGATTGCTTTTATCATATTCTTGCTTGTTCTTCGATTGCTTGCAGGAATAGACCTTCGTGGTCGTTGATTGTGCTCCGCGTGGTCAATAACCTCTCGGAGTTGGTTTAGCGACATATAGGCGCAACGTCAGTGCACGCTTGTAGTCGGATCGTCAAAGTCGCTCCACCAAATCGATAGTTATCATCTCATCGAAGATCGGGACAACCCCGCCTATCAACGTGTAGGTGTTCTTTACGCCACTCCTCCTCGTCAGGCGTGAAGCTCGACAATACCTATGCATGCACACGAGTGGAGTGTCAAGTAGTATACCATCCTCAAAGGGGTCAAGTGAACACGCGTAAAGGAGAGATTCACCTTTATGTATGAGAAGTAGAGGTCGACGTGTCACTTGCCAAACGGACTTGACATGGTGATGTCCGTAGGATGCTCCGCGATCATCCCTCCCCTGGGAAAGATCCGACCTTGATCAAAACCAAATCACCATGGGAAAGAGATGGCGTTGCCATGTAGAAGTGGTCGATCACCAAGTTCTTGTCATCTTGAAGTTCCAAATGGGCACTCTCCAATGTCTCACCGCCTTGTAATTCCTTCAAAAGTAGCAAAGATAACAAGCACTTTGAAAACAAATGTGGTTGTAAGAGCAAAACCAAGCATTCAAGAGGTGATTCACCCAACAAGTGTTGTCATCAAGCATAGCATATGGTTTGACAAAGAAGTGTGTCATGACATTTGGACATATAAATTGAGCACAATCAAGTACATCATGGGAACAAGCATGTAAATGGGAGGTCAAGATGCAAATATATGTGATAAGTGAACAAGCATCTACCTCAAGTTCATAGCAAGCATGCATAAAGAGCTCAATGAACGGTCTATGGTAGGCATAAGAGTCATTCACAACACCAAATATAGTGAAATGTCTAAACACATGGGCAAGTGCAAGACAATCCAAGTATAACGTGTATAGGTGTCGAGAAGATATCGTGGCACTCAACCCAATGGAGATAGCAATTGTTCATCATGTGAGGCAATCAAGTCAAGCATGTGATAAGCAAAGGGACATGGCATATGTGAAGAAATGATCTTGGTGCAACCAACCATATGATAGTAGCAAGTAGTCCAAGAATTGGATGCAACACACAAGGTATATATATCATGAAGCATGGAAATGTGGTTATCATGTGCAAGCAATATCTCAACAGGCAAATGGTGCAAGCAACACATGAAGTATGATCCACAATATCCAAGCTCAAGAAGGATGTCACCTTGAAAGCGTGTCCTGTGCATTCTTCACAATGCCAAGTGGTAGGAAATGTGTGTAGAAGTAGTCGTGGTAGAATGTATGAGGCTCGCTCAAGAGCTCGAATGGTCAACTCACGTGAAGTGGAAGTCGACACGAAGTCCAAGTATCCTTAACATGCAAAACAAGGCAAAGAACGACAAGCATGGTAGATAAACACATCATCCATCATGATGGTTCTCTTGCACATAACCATTAGAAGCACAAGTGCATGAATAATATGATTCAACAATGGCGATATTCAAGGCACTAGGTATATGGTGCAAAGAGGGAAGACAAGCATGCTTCACAAGGAGTATGTCAAAATCTCCAAACATATGTGAGAATGCTATGGGGCAATCTAATGAGCAAGACTATAAGCATGTGCACTCAATACATGGTAAATCTAGTATGAGAGAGGCAACACATGGAGATATATGACAGAAGCAATATGAATCATGTGCAAAGCATATAGATGGTTGTCATCAACCGCATGAGATGAGAACTTATAACACAAGAGACAATGATCAAGATATATCATGTGAGAGGCATGAGCATATATGTCATCAACCCAAGAAAGCAAGTAGTGGAACATGGGTGATGCAATATAGCGAGCATTCATAGCTATCAAATCAAGCAAGCTAGTAGTGCTAAGATGCAACATACTAGGAGGAATCATGGCAAACATGTCATTGGTGCAAATAGTGGGCATGAATAATTCACAAGTCATAGCACAAGCATGAAAGCAAGATATGAGTACAATATCATGAATGTATTTGAGAGGCCATGTGAATAGCAATGGGTCATCATGACTATCCCAACACAACAAGCATCAATAGAATGGGGCACATGATAAACATGGAAAAGCAACAAGGATCTCCACCAAGCATGCAAATACACATAGGAATATCATAATGGAGAATCAGGTAGATGTAAACAAGGGTCACAATTGCATGGCAAAGGCATAGAAGCAAGCATAGCATGCAAAGTGAACACGGTAAAATGAACATAATGTGAGAAGTGGTAAATGGCCCATAGCCGCAGGAGAGCCAAGTAGAGGAGTTGCGTAGTCCTTGCGCCAAGGGAACGGTGGTAAGGTGATAGAGGCAGAGGTGTCCCGCTTTCGATGAGATGGTGGATTTCGCTTTGTGGAAGTCACTTGACGATCCGACTACGAAGCGCAGCGAGGACGCCGCGCTTTAGCAATCGCTAAACCAACTCCGAGAGGTTATTGACCACGCCGAGCACGCATCAACTCCGACCACGAGGGTCTGCTTTCTCGCGAGCAAACGAAGAACAAGAAACTGAGATTGCAATCTGGATATTGCGAATATAAGATGAAAGCTTTATTGATCAAGGTGGGGTTCTGTGACGCCTTTGTCCGGTCGTTGAACACAAACGAAGCACGAAGTTGCAGCTATGGCTAACTTTTGATCTAAACAAAACCCAAGTCTAAACGGTGCCCTAAGGGCTGTATATATGGAGGAAGAGGGGTGAATTTCGTGGCCCTTGGTGGAGGGGTCCAAACTAACCCTATCTCTTGTTTCCCCACACATACGGACTCTAAAAATAGCCTATACTAATGTATTTCGAAATAACATGGCCTGGCCTAATAAGGTGACGAGCACCTAGAATAGCCTCGGACTATTATGTAGTGGCATCTTGTATATTTCGTCCAAGGCTTCATGCACCTTATGGTGGCTTCAAAGTCCGAAATCATCACTTGTAACTCCGTTCTTGATCCCTTGCGCATGCCATCAACTCCATGTGGGTTCTTGCTCCAATGTTCATCCTTCTCCAAGCTAGGCCCTTCATTTGTAAGCAAAACAAATGTATCCATTTTAGGCAGCATCATATTCTCATGAACATTAGAATCATTACCAAGAAACGAAAGTACCGGTAATTTAGTTGGCGGCGCGAGCTCTAGTAATTGGTCCAAGATGTATAGCGTTAGGGCTGTGGGTGTAACAATGGTATTGATGTCCTCATCATTGACCTTCACGTTTTGTTGTTGATGGTGTCGATGCCGATGTGATCTTGCCGAGGTGGTAGCTCGGAAGGATGCTCTTGAGCGCCTTCTCAAGATGAGAAAGATCGCTTGTAGGACTTGATGAGGGCCTTGATCTCCTCCATGCGCTTGTCCATCTTGGCGCCGAGTTGTTGTTCATGGCATCGAACTCGGCTGTTGTTGTAGACCGAAGTGAAATGCCTTGCCTATCCATCACAAGACTCGAGTAGAGGTGAGTAGGAAATGAGATAAACAATACCAAGTTACCTTTTCCCAAAGTTGAGGATGTATCCGTGTCACTCAATGTGAGATGAAAGAATAGTGGAATTGGTACCGACTTGTTCACTCACACCTACAAGTAAAGGCTTATGGTAGAGCTCGGTGAGGATAGTGGCACAAAATTTGATGCAAAATGTTAGCAAGAGTCAATAATGTTGAAAAAGATTCACAAATTCGCAAGTGAAACAAATGGACCAATAGCAATGAAAGGTACACGGAACGCACACATGGATATAAATGGGTCGCAACCAAGGAATGAGCACAAAATGTGGAATCCACGGAAAACGCCGTTGCACAACTCAAGAGAGACGCTAGCACGATTGCTCGAGGCGGATACGACACTTGTGCACAACCTATAAGATGTAAAATGGGTATTCTTTCTATCCCAAGTATGCTATGTATGTATGGTTCCTGTGTTTTTCTCAAGCATGAGATCATATGATGTAGATTTTGGTATGGCTCTTATGTTCAATGGGATGATGCTATGGCACTTGCTCACGAGCTCTTTGCCTCTTTTGCTTAAAAGCTTTTTTTATGGCCACTTTTGTACAAACCAAGATAGCAATTTGTATATGCGAACAAACTTGAGGCACAATGGATGATATGATACCAATATGATATGGTATGTATGCAATGGAAGGTATGGACCACTAATGTGCACAAGTAACGCTGCGGCAATACTCAAATGCCTAGTCTCTATAGGTAAGGACGAAAATGGGCTAGGGGTTAACAATGCAATTGCAAGGAATATACAATGGTGTCGCCGAGGTTACCGCCCCTGCGATGATGAGTGGCGGTGTTCTTGGTGTAGATACCAAGATGATGGAGACTCGCCCTAAGTAGTCAAACACCTTAGGAAACGGAAAACCGCAAACTCAAAATCTCAAATGACAAATGTCAAATGGTGGTAGCGAAAGCGGTGGTGGTGTTGCACTAGGCAATGCGGAAGTGGGATGATGGGTTATACACGGTGTAAGAGTTGAAGCACACGGTCCCTAAGTAGCCAAACACCTTAGGAGACACAAGCCACAACTCAAAAAGCTCAAACAACAATTGGGTTAAGTTGGGTTGCTCAAGTGTATGGTGGGCAAGGTTATCTGAAGTGGTGGTGGTGGTGGTGGTTGATGAAGAAGCAACCGTCCCTAAGTAGCCTAAACACCTTAGGAGACTCAAATCACAACTCAAACAACCACTAATGCTATAAGGAACAAAATGGGTTAGGTTGCGGAAGTCATGGTGGTTATGCGGATGTTGTGGTGGAAGCCCTAGGCAAAGATGCCAAAATTCACCAAATGTGATGGAGTCAAATGATGTTGGTGGTTTTGTGGGATGGGGATGTCAATAGCCAAAACGAGCTAAAGAACGCCAAAAACGGACTCCAGATGAATTAGTTATGGGCAAAACGGTGAAACTCGAAAGCTGAATTGGCAGGGCGGTAGTACTGCTCGGGAGGGCGGTAGTACCGCTCGTGTAGGATTTTTCGACTGTTTCGCTGGAACAGGCTCTGGCGGTAGTACCGCTCACGGGCGGTAGTACCGCTTGAGGTTCTCCGCATCGTCGGGTTTTTTTTCGCAGATCGGATCGGGCGCGATTTGGCACGAAATGGATGATTTCGGGCAAAATTTGATGGATTTCGGATGGAAAGAGGGAAAACTTGGGGAATGCTAGATCCACTTGAAACCAAGCAAATCCACGGATCAAAATCAACAAAACATCATCAAACCAACAAATCACAAAAAATTTGAGGCTATTTTGGTGGGATTTTCGATTTAGGACAAAACAACAAAATCAAGCTAGAAAACACGGGTAGGGCTCCAAAAACGTGATCAACGTGGCTCATGATACCATATGATGTAGGGTGGAACCCTAATTCGCCGATCTTTCACGCTTGAGGGGATCCTATGGAGAACACGATGAACACGGGGAAGAACGGAGAGAAATCACAAGGGGAAACACTCAAGAACAAGTCCAAATCACACATCCACTAGACAATCAAACACACAAGATCACAAGGTACATGAACAACAAAGGAAAGATACAAGGTAAGGTTCATCTCCAAGAGGAGGTCTTGATGATATCCTAGATGGATCTTCCACAAGGGGGTCTTGATGATATCCCGCAGATCTTCTCCTAGATGGAGGTCTTGGCCTCCAATGGAGTAGTGGTCTCTCTCTCAAGAGTAGAGATAGGTAGGAGCAAAGCTCACATACAAATGAGCTATCACTTTGCTAACCCTAGAAAGGAGGTGGAGGTGGTCTATTCATAGTCTAAGCCACGAAGGGGTAAGTGGGAGAGGGATACAAGGCCAAAGGTCTGCTGGCACAAGACAGCAGGGCGGTAGTACGGACTCATATGTAGTACCGCTTGAGCGGTAGTATTGCTTGCTTTGGGCGGTAGTACCGCTTGAGCGGTAGTACGCTGTTTTGGGCGGTAGTACCGCCTTCGGATCAGGTGTCCTTCTTCTTCCGCTTCGCTTCCATGCTTCCTCGCGACGGTGTAGGTGTTCTTGGCGCCAGACTCCTCCTCGCCGTGCGTGAAGTCGACAATACCTATGCATGCACACGAGTGGAGTGTCAAGTAGTATACCATCCTCAAAGGGTCAAGTGAACACGTAAAGGAGAAGATTCACCTTTATGTATGAGAAGTAGAGGTCGTGACGTCACTTGGCAAACGGACTTGACATGGTGATGTCCGAGGATGCTCCGCATCACAACTCCCCTTCGATTCACATGAGACATGGTTACTACCTCAAACGGATACCCTATGCATACTCAGCACCGAGGAGTTGACCATGAAGAAGCTAGGAAGCAAGGAGAACCGAAGGAAGGCATGCATGAAGACGATCAGAGGCCGGACGATCCGGACGGAGGCCCGGACGATCCGGACAGAGCCGGATGATCGGACCTCGTCCGGACGATCCGGCCATGATCAAGGCAACAGGCTCCTCCGAAGTCGGATCATCCGACCCGCCCGATCATCCGGACTCGCCGGACGTCCCGACCACCAACCGACATCCGACCTGCCTGCCACCGCCGAGCCTCGCTCATCTCTGGTTCCGCCCGGATCATCTCGACTCGTCCGGATCATCCGCCGCCGTCAAGGTTGCTGAGCCCATGCCCCCCCTTCGCCCTGCACTCTATATAGGACCCCTCTCACTTTGAGACTTAGCATTGGATTAGCTCATATTTGTGTGAGAGCCTTTGCTCATCCACTCGGTTACTTCTCGTAGATCGGACCTCCGCCTAGGAGAAGATCCTCGCGATTCAAGACCCCTATCTAGGGAAGAACATCAAGGCCTCCTCTTGAGATGAACGGTTCCTTTGTATCCTTACCCTAGTTGACTATGTATCTTGTGGATCTCATGTGTATGTTGATCTAGCACTTGTGTGATCGATTCCTTGTTGGTTGAGTGATTCTCTCGCTTTCCCCCTGTTTCCCTCGCTTCCGTGTTCTTCGTGTTTCCGTGAGGATCCTCCAAACGTGAAAGATCGATGAATTAGGGTTCCACCCTACATCACACCCTATGCACGCTATGCTTGGATTGTCTTGCACTTGCCCCATGTGTTTAGACATTTCACTATATTTGGTGTTGTGAATGACTCTTATGCCTACCATAGACCGCTCATTGAGCTCTTTTAAGCTTGCTATGACCTTGAGGTAGATGCTTGTTCACTTATCACATATATTTGCATCTTGACCTCCCATTTACATGCTTGTTCCCATGATGTACTTGATTGTGCTCAATTTATATGTCCAAATGTCATGACACACTTCTTTGTCAAACCATAAGCTATGCTTGATGACAACACTTGTTGGGTGAATCACCTCTTGAATGCTTGGTTTTGCTCTTACGACAACCACATTTGTTTTTCCAAGTGCTTGTTATCTTTGCTACTTTTGAAGGAATTACATGACGGTGCGACATTGGAGAGTGCCCATTTGGAACTTCACGATGACAAGAACTTGGTGATCGACCACTTACACGGCAACACCATCTCTTTCCCATGGTGATTTGGTTTTCGATCCGAGGTCGGATCTTCCCAAGGGGAGGGATGACGGAGCATCCTACGGACATCACCATGTCAAGAGCCCATTTGGCAAGTGACACGGGCGACATCTACTTCACACACACTAAGGTGAATCATCTCCTTTACACGTGCTCACTTGAGCCCTTCGAGGATGGCATACTACTTGACACTTCTCCCGGTGCATGCATAGGTTTTGTCGCAACTTCACTGGACGACGAGGAGGAGTGCAAGCGCCAAGGAACGACTCACACCATCCGCGAGGGAAGCGTGGAAGAAGAAGAGAAGAAAGGAGAAGAAGACGGAGCGGCTGCAGAGCAGGCCGACATCCGACCACCGTCCGGATCATCCGGTCCCTCCGATCATCCGGATAATTCGTCCGACACCAAGGCCTCATGTGAAGCCGGATCATCCGGCCCTCCCGGATCATCCGGACGATGGCCGGATCATCCGGACCCCATCCGGATCATCCGGCTTCGCCGCTGCGTGCTGCCCGCCGAGGCCCGGTACCCATTCGCCTCACTTACCCTTCGCCTTTGGGCTATAAATAGACCTCCTCCACCTCCTTTCTAGGGTTAGCAATATGATAGCTCATTCTTAGGTGAGCTTTGCTCCTACCTCTACTCTTGAGAGAAAGAGATTACTCACTCCCATGGAGTTCAAGACCTCCATGTGAGAAGATCCTGCGGGATATCATCAAGACCCCTTGTGGGAAGATCCGCCTAGGATATCATCAAGACCTTCTCGAGATGAACCTTACCTTGTATCTTTCCTTTGTTGTTCATGTACCTTGTGGATCTTGTGTGTTTGATTGTCTAGTGGATGTGTGATTTGGACTTGTTCTTGAGTGTTTCCCTGTGATTTCTCCCTGCTCTTCCCGTGTTCATCGTGTTCTTCGGGATCCCGCCCAAACGTGAAAGATCGACGCGATAGGGTTCCACCCACATAAGTACTTGTGGGTTCGATATGGACCAATGACAAAATTATGACCGCTTTAGTGAACATCTCTCCATTCTATGGTAGTCCTTGAAAGTACTTCATTTTTCATGCGCTTTTGCCTGATTGCCCTAAAATTTCTTGTCCTCTATAGAGGAGATATCGTTTACATATATATTGAACGATGCCAGAATGCCCTTTTGTTCTTGGCTTTCACGCTGAGTTACAAGATGCCATCCGCGAAAACAAGGAGAATAAGGCATATAGCTGGATTTTCTTCAATTTACGGCCCAATGAGATTGCCCGGATCATAGAGCATTTGCAAAGGAACGCTTGTCCCTACGAGGGGGCTAATGTATATAAGCAACATAATCTCTCAATTTCCTTCAAAAGGAAGTGCCAATGGGTTCGAAACTTGTCCGAAAAACATCGATTTAATGATGTTCTATGACTTTCGTGGCCAAAAGTCCTGATTAAGGCCGTGAGGGTACTCCGGCCTCCGGCGCAAGTGGAGTATTTTGATTCGCGTGTTTCGCCATGAGCAGTTTGAGTACTTGTGGGTCCAACACGGACCGAACGACAAAATTATGACCGCTTTAGTGAACATCTCTCCATTCTATGGCAGTCGAAAAATGTTGTCTCATTACATATTTCAAATCTTTCCAAGTTGTGGGTTGGTTGTCAATATTTTTCTTACAATGCACACTCCACCAAACTGAAGCAAAACCAGTAAATGCTCTAGTGGCAGCTCGTACTCGCCAAGTTCGTAAAAGTCATGGTTACTAAAAACTTGTTCTACTTCAAACTTCCAAGCTAGATAAATAGCAGGATTAAATCTACCCTCAAATGACGGTAAAGAGATAACCTGACCATGTGGTTGTGTGTGTTGTCCCAACTCGTGATGGTGAAGATGTGTCCGTCGTCCAAGAACTTCTATCTCCGAACCTGTCATGATTAGTAGAAACAAGAAACAAAATTCCAGAATAATGTTCCTATGAACTACTAGGATGTGGTTGTAAAGTGCTCACAGTAAAGCAAATATCAATATCTTACAAGTTCTTACCATGCGGCAGGTGGTGACAGCAACCAGCGATGTCAAATAACTCAAGATTGTGTAAAGCGATTGCTGGGGAACGTATATATACACGTGTAGAAATATGTGGAGCTGGGTTGGCTATATATGGTAGCAAAAGATTAGCAATAATCAATTCAGAGATTGCAATGTTGAATAAACGCTCAACGACGGTACTGTGCTGGTCCTAGGCTAGACCGGACTAGAGACGCGAGCCTAGAACACTAATGAGGTCACGACGTAGCACAACTAGCATCAATCAAGGATTCTAAGTAGCTCTGGACAGCAAGATATAAGTGAAGATCACAACGGCAGTAAAGATAATGATGAAAAACAACTGCCAAGCAGGATATACAACAACTCTCTCTCCAACTTTCGTCTTGAAAAGTTTGAGCCAATTTTATGATAAATTCTTTCAAAGAATGCTACTAACTCAAGCTTTCCAATGCAAAAAGAATCACTCAATTCTGAGTTGATATGAGGAGTCAAAGAATTCTAAAACTGGCCTGAAATATTGGAACAAGCTGTATTCACGAACTTCAGAGGGCAAAAAGACCTATTTAGAAGCCGATTTTGAGGTGTCAAATAATGAACTAGCTTCTGCAACTATTTAGATGCGGCTCGTTGCTAGCTTCAATTTGAGTACTCACGGAGCCAAAACGGAGTTCGTTTGAGGAAGATACACCCATTTTACTGAACAGTGCGCAAAACAGATTCCAATCCGAATTCAGGTACGAGATTGATTCTAGATAGATCCGTTTTTTTTTTCTTCTCTCTTTTTTTTCCTCACGCTTTTTTTTTTTTTTCTTCTCTCTCTTTTTCTTTTTTTTCTTTCTTTTTTTCTCTTTTTTTTCTCTCTTTTTTTTTCTCCCTCTTTCCAAGACAAACTAGATAAGATGCAGATTGGATCAAGCGAAGATGTGAATGACCTCAACTATGATTATGAATATGATTATGAAAATTGATGGATGGGATGGTGGACAGCGGAAGGGATAATGATGCAGCGGCGGCGTGACTAATGTGAACTAGAACTCGAAACTCTAAAGGAACTAGACACTAAGACCAGCAACTGACACGATGATGCAACCGATAATTCAACTATGCAAGCAATGAATAGAAAATTGCAAAGGTTCAGACTGGCTTGGATAAAGGATGAATAGATCTAACTTTTTTGTGTGGCTTTTTCTTGGACAATAGGTAAGAAAATAAATCTAATCTAGGAAAACAGGAAATTCTCACCGAGCAACCTGAAAACTGATACCACTTGATAGAGGCAGAGGAGTCCCGTCTTTCGATGAGATGGTGGATTTCGCTTTGGTGGAAGTCGACTTTGACGATCCGACTACGAGCGTGCGAGGACGTCGCGCCTTAGCAATCGCTAAACCAACTCCGAGAGGTTATTGACCACGCCGGAGCACGATCAACCTGACCACGAGGGTCTATTTCCTGCGAGCAAACGAAGAACAAGCAAGAAACTGAGATTGCAATCTGGATATTGCGAATATAAGATGAAAGCTTTATTGATCAAGGTGGGGTTCTGTGACGCCTTTGTCTGGTCGTTGAACACAAACGAAGTACGCGAAGTTGCAGCTATGGCGAACTTTTGATCTAAACAAAACCCAAGCGAAAAGCTACTAGATGGATCTACTTATATAGGAGCAAGGGGTGGCGGCCAAGGAGGTGGGAGGACGTCCCAAGGCAGCCTAAAACTAACCCTAGGTCGTACAAGGCTCATGGGCCCAAGTGGAGGTGACGTAACACCTTTGGACTTGTAGTTTGACTCGGATTCTGGTGCAGCGTCAGATTATTTCGGCCACAACTCAACGCTCCGAACGGATTTTAAGGTGATTCCAATTGTGCTGGAAAGAGCATGAAATCTACTTTCCAACAAAAAAAGAATCACTCAATTCGGAGTCCGTATGAAAAAGTTGTTGACGTTTTGAGTCAGGTATGTCTGTGCAGTCCGAATATGAATCCAGAACGTGAGAGACTTGGACTCTATCTTCTCTTGGCCCAAAAGTGACGTGAGAAGACTTTTTGAACAGCACCTAAAATTCTCCTTTTCCCTTATCTTCATATGTGGATTGTACAAATGTCTCATACATCTGCAATTAGACAAAACACAAAAGTGTGTGAAGTATTTTTGTTCTGGATAACATAAATAGATTATTGAATAGTTTGCTCTAGAAATCACCTCACAAATATGCATGTATGCAATATTTTTGGTCATATCAAAGGTAGTCATGTCCTCATCACCCTATGCGCCAAGCTCGGAATCAAGCTCTTCTTCTCATCCGCATACCATCCTCAAACCGACGGCCAAACGGAGGTGACGAACCGAACGCTCTCCACTCTACTTGCGGTTGATCAAGAAGAACATCAAGGAGTGGAGGCGTGTCTACCCATCGCCGAAAGTACGCCTACAACCGCAAGAAGACATTCGACGACCGCAAGTCACCCTTCGAGGTCGCTCTATGGCTTCAATCCATTGTCCCCATTGGACATTCTACCTCTACCTCTACAAGAGCGCACCAACCTCGACGCAAGTGCCCGTGCAAGCTACATCAAGAAGATGCATGAAGACACAAGACACACCATCGAGCGCCACATACAACGACTCACTACCAAGCTCAACATCAACAAACAACCCATGGTCTTCAACATAGGCGATCTCATGTGGCTACACTTTCGCAAGGAACGCTTCCCCAATGAACGCAAGTCCAAACTTCTACATCGAGCCGATGGCCCCTTCAAGGTGTTAGCACGCTACAACAACAACGCCTACAAGCTCGACCTACCAAGCGACAAGTACAACGTGAGCGACACCTTCAACAACAAAGACCTCTCGCCTTTCCATGGTGATGAAGATCTAGATCCGAGGTCGGATCCTTTCAAAGGGAGGGGATATGATGTGGAGCATCCATTCATCATCCCCATGGACTCTACATCAACACCTACAACACCACAAGGACCGATGACTCGAGCACGTGCAAGAGCTCTTGAAACCCAGGTGACATCAATCCTCTCACAACTTGATGTAGGGTGGAACCCTAATTCGTCGATCTTTCACGTTTGGAGGGGATCCTACGGAGAACACGATGAACACGGGGAAGAACGGAGAGAAATCACAAGGGGAAACACTCAAGTCCAAATCACACATCCACTAGACAATCAAACACACAAGATCACAAGGTACATGAACAACAAAGAGAAAGATACAAGGTAAGGTTCATCTCCAAGAGGAGGTCTTGATGATATCCTAGATGGATCTTCCCACAAGGGGGTCTTGATGATATCCCGCAGGATCTTCTCCTAGATGGAGGTCTTGGCCTCCAATGGAGTAGTGGTCTCTCTCTCTCAAGAGTAGAGATAGGTAGGAGCAAAGCTCACATACAAATGAGCTATCACTTTGCTAACCCTAGAAAGGAGGTGGAGGTGGTCTATTTATAGTCTAAGCCACGAAGGGGTAAGTGGGAGAGGATACAAGGCCAAAGGCCATGCTGCTGCAAGACAGGCAGGGCGGTAGTACCGGACTCATGGGCGATAGTACCGCTTGAGCGGTATTACCGCTTGCTTTGGGCGGTAGTACCGCTTGAGCGGTAGTACCGCTTGCTTTGGGCGGTAGTACCGCCCTTTCTGGACTGGGCAGGTCCTTCTTCTTCCGTCTTCGCTTCCATGCTTCCCTCGCGGACGGTTGATGAGGACATGAGTACCTTGTATATGACCAAAAATATTGTATACATGCATATTTGTCAGGTGATTTCTAGTGCAAACTATTCAATAATCTTTTTATGTTATCCAGAACAAAAATACTTCACACACTTTTGTGTTTTGTCTAATTGCAGGTGTATGGGACATTTGTACAATCCACATATGAAGATAAGGAAGAAAGAGATGTTTATTTGCTGTTCAAAAAGTCCTCTCACGTCACTTTTGGCCCAAGAGAAGATAGAGTCCAAGTCTCTCACGTTCTGGATTCAGATTCGGACTGCACAGACATACCTGACTCAAAACGCCAACAACTTTTTCATACGGACTCTGAATTGGGTGATTCTTTTTTTGTTGGAAAGTAGATTTCATGCTCTTTCCAGCACGATTGGAATCACCTTAAAATCCGTCCGGAGCGTTGAGTTGTGGACAAAACAATCTGACGCTGCACCAGAATCCGAGTCAAACTACAAGTCCAAAGGTGTTACGTCACCTCCACTTGGGCCCATTGGCCTTGTACGACCTAGGGTTAGTTTTAGGCTGCCTTGGGACGTCCTCCCACCTCCTTGGCCGCCACCCCTTGCTCCTATATAAGTAGATCCATCTAGTAGCTTTTCCTTGGGATTTGTTTAGTTAAAGTTAGCCATTGCAACTTCGTACTTCGCTTGTGTCCAACGACCAGACCAAGACCGCCACGGATCCCCACCTTTATCAATACTTCATACATACCGCAATATTCAGATTGCTTTTATCATATTCTTGCTTGTTCTTCGATTGCTTGCAGGAATAGACCTTCGTGGTCGTTGATTGTGCTCCGGCGTGGTCAATAACCTCTCGGAGTTGGTTTAGCGATTGCTAAGGCGCAACGTCGTGCACGTTTGTAGTCGGATCGTCAAAGTCGTCTCCACCAAATCGATAGTTATCATCTCATCGAAAGATCGGGACAACCCCGCCTCTATCAAGTGGTATCAGTTTTCAGGTTGCTCAGTGAGATTTTACAGTTTTTCATAGTTTAGATCGCATCTGTCATTCATACCTATAGTCAATGAAAAAGCAAAAGAATCAATGTTTAATCATTTTGATATGACCTCTAATTTTGGTGATGATTCTGTGTCGAATGACTCATTGCATGTTTGCTTATCTAAGCATGTTGTAGCATGTAAATTTGATTCAAATAAGGTTTATTCACCAATGTTGGGATCGTTTAATGATGAACATTGTCAATCTTTTGAAATAAATAAGAGCTTCACTTACATGTGCAAACTGAGTTGCAATATTTTCATGCCTTCTAGTTCTTGTGCTAATTTGTTGGCTTTAGATTTTATGAACTATGCAAGTTACTCATCTATTCATGTGTCATATATGCAAAAATCAAGGGAAGTTAAAATGGATGACGTATACATATACAACATGTACACCTTGTCTCTTTTGTTAGCCACATTTCAGATTAAGCAACGCCGAGGACGGCTTTGTTTTCAAGAAGGGGAGGATGATGAGGACATGAGTACCTTGTATATGACCAAAAATATTGTATACATGCATATTTGTCAGGTGATTTCTAGTGCAAACTATTCAATAATCTATTTATGTTATCCAGAACAAAAATACTTCACACACTTTTTTTTTTGTCTAATTGCAGGTGTATGGGACATTTGTACAATCCACATATGAAGATAAGGAAGAAAGAGATGTTTATTTGCTGTTCAAAAGTCCTCTCACGTCACTTTTGGCCCAAGAGAAGATAGAGTCCAAGTCTCTCACGTTCGGATTCAGATTCGGACTGCATGACATACCTGACTCAAAACGCCAACAACTTTTTCATACGGACTCTGAATTGGGTGATTCTTTTTTTGTTGGAAAGTAGATTTCATGCTCTTTCCAGCACGATTGGAATCACCTTAAAATCCGTCCGGAGCGTTGAGTTGTGGACAAAACAATCTGACGCTGCACCAGAATCCGAGTCAAACTACAAGTCCAAAGGTGTTACGTCACCTCCACTTGGGCCCATTGGCCTTGTACGACCTAGGGTTAGTTTTAGGCTGCCTTGGGACGTCCTCCCACCTCCTTGGCCGCCACCCCTTGCTCCTATATAAGTAGATCCATCTAGTAGCTTTTCCTTGGGATTTGTTTAGTTAAAGTTAGCCATTGCAACTTCGTACTTCGCTTGTGTCCAACGACCAGACCAAGACCGCTACGGATCCCCACCTTTATCAATACTTCATACATACCGCAATATTCAGATTGCTTTTATCATATTCTTGCTTGTTCTTCGATTGCTTGCAGGAATAGACCTTCGTGGTCAGGTTGATTGTGCTCCGGCGTGGTCAATAACCTCTCGGAGTTGGTTTAGCGATTGCTAAGGCGCAACGTCGTGCACGTTTGTAGTCGGATCGTCAAAGTCGTCTCCACCAAATCGATAGTTATCATCTCATCGAAAGATCGGGACAACCCCGCCTCTATCAACGGTGTAGGTGTTCCTTGGCGCTTGCACTCCTCCTCGTCGTGCGTGAAGCTCTGACAATACCTATGCATGCACACGAGTGGAGTGTCAAGTAGTATACCATCCTCAAAGGGGTCAAGTGAACACGTGTAAAGGAGAGATTCACCTTTATGTATGAGAAGTAGAGGTCGCACGTGTCACTTGCCAAACGGACTCTTGACATGGTGATGTCCGTAGGATGCTCCGCATCATCCCCTCCCCCTTGGGAAAGATCCGACCTTGGATCGAAAACCAAATCACCATGGGAAAGAGATGGCGTTGCCATGTAGAAGTGGTCGATCACCAAGTTCTTGTCATCTTGAAGTTCCAAATGGGCACTCTCCAATGTCTCACCGTCTTGTAATTCCTTCAAAAGTAGCAAAGATAACAAGCACTTGGAAAAACAAATGTGGTTGTAAGAGCAAAACCAAGCATTCAAGAGGTGATTCACCCAACAAGTGTTGTCATCAAGCATAGCATATGGTTTGACAAAGAAGTGTGTCATGACATTTGGACATATAAATTGAGCACAATCAAGTACATCATGGGAACAAGCATGTAAATGGGAGGTCAAGATGCAAATATATGTGATAAGTGAACAAGCATCTACCTCAAGTTCATAGCAAGCATGCATAAAGAGCTCAATGAACGGTCTATGGTAGGCATAAGAGTCATTCACAACACCAAATATAGTGAAATGTCTAAACACATGGGGCAAGTGCAAGACAATCCAAGTATAACGTGCATAGGGTGTCGAGAAGATATCGTGGCACTCAACCCAATGGAGATAGCAATTGTTCATCATGTGTGAGGCAATCAAGTCAAGCATGTGATAAGCAAAGGGACATGGCATATGTGAAGAAATGATCTTGGTGCAACCAACCATATGATAGTAGCAAGTAGTCCAAGAATTGGATGCAACACACAAGGTATATATATCATGAAGCATGGAAATGTGGTTATCATGGGTGCAAGCAATATCTCGAACATGCGTGCAAATGGTGCAAGCAACACATGAAGTATGATCCACAATATCCAAGCTCAAGAAGGATGTCACCTTGAAAGCGTGTCCTTGTGCATTCTTCACAATGCCGAAGTGGTAGGAAATGTTGTGTAGAAGCGAGTCGTGGTAGAATGTATGAGGCTCGCTCTCAAGAGCTCGAATGGTCAACTCACGTGAAGTGGAAGTCGACACGAAGTCCAAGTATCCTTAACATGCAGAAAACAAGGCAAAGAACGTATGCGCATGGTAGATAAACACATCATCCATCATGATGGTTCTCTTCTCTTGCACATAACCATTAGAAGCACAAGTGCATGAATAATATGATTCAACAATGGCGATATTCAAGGCACTAGGTATATGGTGCAAAGAGGGAAGACAAGCATGCTTCACAAGGAGTATGTCAAAATCTCCAAACATATGTGAGAATGCTATGGGGGCAATCTAATGAGCAAGACTATAAGCACTGTTGCACTCAATACATGGTAAATCTAGTATGAGAGAGGCAACACATGGAGATATATGACACGAAGCAATATGAATCATGTGCAAAGCATATAGATGGTTGTCATCAACCGCATGAGATGAGAACTTATAACACAAGAGACAATGATCAAGATATATCATGTGAGAGGCATGAGCATATATGTCATCAACCCAAGAAAGCAAGTAGTGGAACATGGGTGATGCAATATAGCGAGCATTCATAGCTATCAAATCAAGCAAGCTAGTAGTGCGAAGATGCAACATACTAGGAGGAATCATGGCAAACATGTCATTGGTGCAAATAGTGGGCATGAATAATTCACAAGTCATAGCACAAGCATGAAAGCAAGATATGAGTACAATATCATGAATGTATTGGCGAGAGGCCATATGTGAATAGCAATGGGTCATCATGACTATCCCAACACAACAAGCATCAATAGAATGGGGCACATGATAAACATGGCAAAAGCAACAAGGATCTCCACCAAGCATGCAAATACACATAGGAATATCATAATGGAGAATCAGGGGTAGATGTAAACAAGGGTCACAATTGCATGGCAAAGGCATAGAAGCAAGCATAGCATGCAAAGTGAACACGGTAAAATGAACATAATGTGAGAAGTGGTAAATGGCCCATAGCCGTGTGAGAGCCAAGTAGAGGAGTTGCGCGTAGTCCTTGCGCGAAGGGAACGGTGGTAAGGTGATAGAGGCAGAGGTGTCCCGTCTTTCGATGAGATGGTGGATTTCGCTTTGGTGGAAGTCGACTTTGACGATCCGACTACGAGCGTGCGAGGACGCCGCGCTTTAGCAATCGCTAAACCAACTCCGAGAGGTTATTGACCACGCCGAGCACGATCAACTCCGACCACGAGGGTCTGCTTCCTGCGAGCAAACGAAGAACAAGCAAGAAACTGAGATTGCAATCTGGATATTGCGAATATAAGATGAAAGCTTTATTGATCAAGGTGGGGTTCTGTGACGCCTTTGTCCGGTCGTTGAACACAAACGAAACGCGGTTGCAGCTATGGCGAACTTTTGATCTAAACAAAACCCAAGTCTAAACGGTGCCCTAAGGGCTGTATATATGGAGGAAGAGGGGGTGAATTTCGTGGCCCTTGGTGGAGGGGTCCGAAACTAACCCTATCTCTTGTTTCCCCACACATACGGACTCTAAAAATAGCCTATACTAATGTATTTCGAAATAACATGGGCCTGGCCCAATAATAAGGTGACGCAGCACCTAGAATAGCCTCTGGACGAATATTATGTAGTGGCATCTTGTATATTTCGTCCAAGGCTTCATGCACTCCTTATGGTGGCTTCAAAGTCCTGAAATCATCACTTGTAACTCCGTTCTTGATCCCCTTGCGCATGCCATCAACTCCATGTGGGTTCTTGCTCCAATGTTCATCCTTCTCCAAGCTAGGCCCTTCATTTGTAAGCAAAACAAATGTATCCATTTTAGGCAGCATCATATTCTCATGAACATTAGAATCATTACCAAGAAACGAAAGTACCTGGTAATTTAGTTGGCGTGCGCGAGCTCTAGTAATTGGTCCAGTATGTATAGCAGCAGGGGCTGTGGGTGTAACAATGGTATTGATGTCCTCATCATTGACCTTCACGTTCTTGTTGTTGATGGTGTCGATGCCGATGTGATCTTGCCGGAGGTGGTAGCTCGGAAGGATGTGCTCTTGAGCGTCTTCTCGAAGATGAGAAAGATCGCTTGTAGGACTTGATGAGGGCCTTGATCTCCTCCATGCGCTTGTCCATCTTGGCGTCGTAGTTGTTGTTCATGGCATCGAACTCGTCGTTGTTGTTGTAGACCGAAAGTGAAATGCCTTGCCTATCCATCACAAGACTCGAGTAGAGGTGAGTAGGAAATGAGATAAACAATACCAAGTTACCTTTTCCCAAAGTTGAGGATGTATCCGTGTCACTCAATGTGAGATGAAAGAATAGTGGAATTGGTACCGGACTTGTTCACTCACACCTACAAGTAAAGGCTTATGGTAGAGCTCGGTGAGGATAGTGGCACAAAAATTTGATGCAAAATGTTAGCAAGAGTCAATAATGTTGAAAAAGATTCACAAATTCGCAAGTGAAACAAATGGACCAATAGCAATGAAAGGTACACGGAAACGCACACATGGATAGATAAATGGGGTCGTGCAACCAAGGAATGAGCACAAAATGTGGAATCCACGGAAAACGCTCGTGTTGCACAACTCAAGAGAGACGCTAGCACGATTGCTCAGAGGCGGATACGACACTTGTGCACAACCTATAAGATGTAAAATGGGTATTCTTTCTATCCCAAGTATGCTATGTATGTATGGTTCCCGGTGTTTTTCTCAAGCATGAGATCATATGATGTAGATTTTGGTATGGCTCTTATGTTCAATGGGATATGATGCTATGGCACTTGCTCACGAGCTCTTTGCTCTCTTTTTGCTTAAAAGCTTTTTTTTATGGCCACTTTTGTACAATGCACAAACCAAGATAGCAATTTGTATATGCGGGAACAAACTTGAGGCACAATGGATGATATGATACCAATATGATATGGTATGTATGCAATGGAAGGTATGGACCACTAATGTGCACAAGTAACGTTGCCGGCAATACTCAAATGCCTAGTCTCTATAGGTAAGTGACGCAAAATGGGCTAGGGGTTAACAATGCAATTGCAAGGGAATATACAATGGTGTCGTCGAGGTTACCGTCCTTGCGATGATGAGTGGCGGTGTTCTTGGTGTAGATACCAAGATGATGGAGACTCGTCCCTAAGTAGCCGAAACACCTTAGGAAACGGAAAAACCGCAAACTCAAAATCTCAAATGACAAATGTCAAATGGTGGTAGCGGAAAGCGGTGGTGGTGTTGCACTAGGCAATGCGGAAGTGGGATGATGGGTTATACACGGTGTAAGAGTTGGAAGCACACGGTCCCTAAGTAGCCGAAACACCTTAGGAGACACAAGCCACAACTCGAAAAAGCTCAAACAACAATTGGGTTAAGTTGGGTTGTCGGAAGTGTATGGTGGGCAAGGTTATCTGGAAGTGGTGGTGGTGGTGGTGGTTGATGAAGAAGCAACCGTCCCTAAGTAGCCTAAACACCTTAGGAGACTCAAATCACAACTCAAACAACCACTAATGCTATAAGGAACAAAATGGGTTAGGTTGCGGAAGTCGGTGGTGGTTATGCGGATGTTGTGGTGGAAGCCCTAGGCAAAGATGCCAAAATTCACCAAATGTGATGGAGTCAAATGATGTTGGTGGTATTTTTGTGGGATGGGGGATGTCAATAGCTTCAAAACGAGCTAAAGAACGTCAAAAACGGACTCCAGATGAATTAGTTATGGGCAAAACGGTGAAACTCGGAAAGCTGAAATTGGCCAGGGCGGTAGTACCGCTCGGGAGGGCGGTAGTACCGCTCGTGTAGGGATTTTTCGACTGTTTCGGCTGGAACAGGGCCTGGCGGTAGTACCGTTCACGGGGCGGTAGTACCGCTTGAGGTTCTCAGCGGTACTCGTGTCGGGTTTTTTTTCGCAGATCGGATCGGGGCGCGATTTTGGCACGGAAATGGATGATTTCGGGGGCAAAATTTGATGGATTTCGTGGATGGAAAGAGGGAAAACTTGGGGGAATGCTAGATCCACTTGAAACCAAGCAAATCCACGGATCAAAATCAACAAAACATCATCAAACCAACAAATCACAAAAAATTTTGAGGCTATTTTTGGTGGGGATTTTCGGATTTAGGACGAAAACAACAAAATCAAGCTAGAAAACACGGGGTAGGGGCTCCAAAAACGTGATCAACGTGGCTCATGATACCATATGATGTAGGGTGGAACCCTAATTCGTCGATCTTTCACGTTTGGAGGGGATCCTATGGAGAACACGATGAACACGGGGAAGAACGGAGAGAAATCACAAGGGGAAACACTCAAGAACAAGTCCAAATCACACATCCACTAGACAATCAAACACACAAGATCACAAGGTACATGAACAACAAAGGAAAGATACAAGGTAAGGTTCATCTCCAAGAGGAGGTCTTGATGATATCCTAGATGGATCTTCCCACAAGGGGGTCTTGATGATATCCCGCAGGATCTTCTCCTAGATGGAGGTCTTGGCCTCCAATGGAGTAGTGGTCTCTCTCTCTCAAGAGTAGAGATAGGTAGGAGCAAAGCTCACATACAAATGAGCTATCACTTTGCTAACCCTAGAAAGGAGGTGGAGGTGGTCTATTCATAGTCTAAGCCACGAAGGGGTAAGTGGGAGAGGGATACAAGGCCAAAGGCCCTTGCTGGCTGCAAGACAGCAGGGCGGTAGTACCGACTCATGGGCGGTAGTACCGCTTGAGCGGTAGTATCTTGCTTGCTTTGGGCGGTAGTACCGCTGAGCGGTAGTACCGCTTGCTTTGGGCGGTAGTACCGCCTTTCTGGACTGGGCAGGTCCTTCTTCTTCCGCTTCGCTTCCATGCTTCCCTCATGACGGTGTAGGTGTTCCTTGGCGCTTGACTCCTCCTCGTCGTGCGTGAAGTCTCGACAATACCTATGCATGCACACGAGTGGAGTGTCAAGTAGTATACCATCCTCAAAGGGGTCAAGTGAACACGTGTAAAGGAGAAGATTCACCTTTATGTATGAGAAGTAGAGGTCGCACGTGTCACTTGGCAAACGGACTCTTGACATGGTGATGTCCGTAGGATGCTCCGCATCACAACTCCCCTTCGATTCACATGAGACATGGTTACTACCTCAAACGGATACCCTATGCATACTCAGGCACCGAGGAGTTGACCATGAAGAAGCTAGGAAGCAAGGAGAACCGGAAGCGGAAGGCATGCATGAAGACGGACCAGAGAGGCCGGACGATCCGGACGGAGGCCCGGACGATCCGGACAGAGCCCGGATGATCCGGACCCCGGTCCGGACGATCCGCCTATAAATGATCAAGGCAACAGAAGCTCCCTCCCGAAGTCGGATCATCCGGACCCCGGCCCGGATCATCCGGACCCCGCCCGGACGTCCGGACCACCAACCGGACATCCGACCCGTCGCTGCCACCTGCCGAGCCCCCGGCTCATCCGGGTCCCCGCCCGGATCATCCGGACCCTCGTCCGGATCATCCGGCCAGCGCCTGCGTGCGCGTGTTGGGCTGAGCCCATGTACCCCTTCGCCCCAGACTCTATATATAGGACCCCCTCTCCTCACTTTGAGACTTAGCATTGGATTAGCTCATATTTGTGTGAGAGCCTTTGCTCATCCACTCGGTTACTTCTCCTCAGAGATCAGGACCTCCGTCTAGGAGAAGATCCCTCAGCGGATTCAAGACCCCTATCTAGGGAAGAACATCAAGGCCTCCTCTTGGAGATGAACGGTTCCTTTGTATCCTTACCCTAGTTGACTATGTATCTTGTGGATCTCATGTGTGTATGTTGATCTAGCACTTGTGTGATCGATTCCTTGTTGGTTGAGTGATTCTCTCTCGTTTTCCCCGTGTTTCTCCTCGTGCTTCCGCGTGTTCTTCGTGTTTCCCCCGTAGGATCCCCTCCAAACGTGAAAGATCGATGAATTAGGGTTCCACCCTACATCACACCCTATGCACGTTATGCTTGGATTGTCTTGCACTTGCCCCATGTGTTTAGACATTTCACTATATTTGGTGTTGTGAATGACTCTTATGCCTACCATAGACCGTTCATTGAGCTCTTTATGCAAGCTTGCTATGACCTTGAGGTAGATGCTTGTTCACTTATCACATATATTTGCATCTTGACCTCCCATTTACATGCTTGTTCCCATGATGTACTTGATTGTGCTCAATTTATATGTCCAAATGTCATGACACACTTCTTTGTCAAACCATAAGCTATGCTTGATGACAACACTTGTTGGGTGAATCACCTCTTGAATGCTTGGTTTTGCTCTTACGACAACCACATTTGTTTTTCCAAGTGCTTGTTATCTTTGCTACTTTTGAAGGAATTACATGACGGTGCGACATTGGAGAGTGCCCATTTGGAACTTCACGATGACAAGAACTTGGTGATCGACCACTTCTACACGGCAACACCATCTCTTTCCCATGGTGATTTGGTTTTCGATCCGAGGTCGGATCTTTCCCAAGGGGGAGGGGATGACGCGGAGCATCCTACGGACATCACCATGTCAAGAGCCCATTTGGCAAGTGACACGTGCGACATCTACTTCACACACACTAAGGTGAATCATCTCCTTTACACGTGCTCACTTGAGCCCTTCGAGGATGGCATACTACTTGACACTTCTCCCGTGTGCATGCATAGGTTTTGTCGCAACTTCACGGACGACGAGGAGGAGTGCAAGCGCCAAGGAACGACTACACCATCCGCGAGGGAAGCGTGGAAGAGAAGACGGAAGAAAGGAGAAGAAGACGGAGCGGCTGCAGGAGCCAGGCCGGACATCCGGACCACCGTCCGGATCATCCGGGTCCCCCTCCAGATCATCCGGATAATTCGTCCGAAGACACCCGAAGGCCTCATGTGAAGCCGGATCATCCGGGCCCCCTCCCGGATCATCCGGACGATGGCCGGATCATCCGGACCCCATCCGGATCATCCGGGCTTCGCTGCGTGCATGCCTCGGGCGAGGCCCGTGTACCCATTCGCCCCTCACTTACCCCTTCGCCCCTTGGGCTATAAATAGACCTCCTCCACCTCCTTTCTAGGGTTAGCAAATATGATAGCTCATTCTTAGGTGAGCTTTGCTCCTACCTCTACTCTTGAGAGAAAGAGACTACCACTCCCATGGAGTTCAAGACCTCCATGTGAGAAGATCCTGCGGGATATCATCAAGACCCCCTTGTGGGAAGATCCGTCTAGGATATCATCAAGACCTTCTCTTGGAGATGAACCTTACCTTGTATCTTTCCCTTTGTTGTTCATGTACCTTGTGGATCTTGTGTGTTTGATTGTCTAGTGGATGTGTGATTTGGACTTGTTCTTGAGTGTTTCCCCTTGTGATTTCTCCCCGTTCTTCCCCGTGTTCATCGTGTTCTTCGAAGGATCCCGCTCCAAACGTGAAAGATCGACGCGATAGGGTTCCACCCTACATAAGTACTTGTGGGTTCGACATGGACTCCGAATGACAAAATTATGACCGTTTTAGTGAACATCTCTCCATTCTATGGTAGTCCTTGAAAGTACTTCATTTTCTCATGCGCTTTTTGCCTGATTGCCCCAAAATTTCTTGTCCTCTATAGAGGAGATATCGTTTCCACATATATATTGAACGATGCCAGGAATGCCCTTTTGTTCTTGGCTTTCACGCGCGTGAGTTACAGCATGCCATCCGGCGAAAACAAGGAGAATAAGGCATATAGCCGCTGGATTTTCTTCAATTTACGGCCCAATGAGATTGCCCGGATCATAGAGCATTTGCAGAAAGGAACGTTTGTCCCTACGAGGGGGGCTAATGTATATAAGCAACATAATCTCTCGAATTTCCTTCAAAAGGAAGTGCCAATGGGTTCAGAAACTTGTCTGAAAAACATCGACGAATGATGTTCTATGACTTTCAGGGCCAAAAAGTCCTGATTAAGGCCGTATTTGAGGGTACTCCGGGCCTCCTGGCGCAAGCAGGGAGTATTTTCTGGATTCGCGTGCTCGCCGCGAGCAGTTTGAGTACTTGTGGGTCCAACACGGACTCCGAACGACAAAATTATGACCGTTTTAGTGAACATCTCTCCATTCTATGGCAGTCCTTGAAAGTACTTCATTTTCTCATGCGCTTTTTGCCTGATTGCCCCAAAATTTCTTGTCCTCTATAGTGGAAATATCGTTTCCACATATATATTGACCGATGCCAGGTATGCCCTTTTGTTCTTGGCTTTCACGCTGCGAGTTACAAAGATGCCATCCGCGAAAACAAGGAGAATAACGATATAGCCGTTGGATTTTCTTCAATTTACGGCCAAATGAGATTGCCCGGATCATAGAGCATATGCAGAAAGGTACGTTTGTCCCTACCAGGGGGGCTAATGTCTATAAGCAACATAATCTCTCGAATTTCCTTCAAAAGGAAGTGCCAATGGGTTCAGAAACATGTCTGAAAAACAGCGACGAATGATGTTCTTTGACTTTCAAGGCCAAAAAGTCCTGCTTAAGGCCGTATTTGAGGGTACTCTGGGCCTCCTGGTGCAAGCGGGGAGTATTTTCTGGATTCCCGTGCTCGCCGCGAGCAGTTTGAGTACTTGTGGGTCTGCACGGACTCCGAATGACAAAATTATGACCGTTTTAGTGAACATCTCTCCATTCTATGGCAGTCCTTGAAAGTACTTCATTTTCTCATGCGCTTTTTGCCTGATTGCCCCAAAAATTCTTGTCCTCTATAGAGGAGATATCGTTTCCACGTATATATTGACCGATGCCAGGTATGCCCTTTTGTTCTTGGCTTTCACGCGCGTGAGTTACAGCATGCCATCCAGCGAAAACAAGGAGAATAACGCATATAGCCGCTGGATTTTCTTCAATTTACGGCCAAATGAGATTGCCCGAATCATAGAGCATCTGCAGAAAGGTACGTTTGTCCCTACCAGGGGGGCTAATGTCTATAAGCAACATAATCACTCGAATTTCCTTCAAAAGGAAGTGCCAATGGGTTCAGAAACTTGTCTGGAAAACAGCGACGAATGATGTTCTTTGACTTTGAAGGCCAAAAAGTCCTGCTTAAGGCCGTATTTGAGGGTAGTCTTGGCCTCCTGGGGCAAGCAGGGAGTATTTTCTACATTCGCGTGCTCGCCGCGAGCTGTTTGAGTACTTGTGGGTCCGACACGGACTCCGAATGACAAAATTATGACCGTTTTAGTGAACATCTGTCCATTTTATGGCAGTCCTTGAAAGTACTTCATTTTCTCGTGCGCTTTTTGCCTGATTGCCCCAAAATTTCTTGTCCTCTATAGAGGAGATATCGTTTGCACATATATATTGACCGATGCCAGGAATGCCCTTTTTTTCTTCGCTTTCACGCGCGTGAGTTACATCATGCCATCCGGCGAAAACAAGGAGAATAAGGCATATAGCCGCTGGATTTTCTTCAGTTTACGGCCAAATGAGATTGCCCGGATCATAGAGCATCTGTAGAAAGATACGTTTGTCCCTACTAGGGGGGCTAATGTCTATAAGCAACATAATCTCTCGAACTTCCTTTAAATTGAAGTGCCAATGGGTTCAGAAACTTGTCTGAAAAACAGCGACGAATGATGTTCTTTGAGTTTCAGGGCCAAAAAGTCCTGCTGAAGGCCGTATTTGAGGGTACTCCGGGCCCCCTGGTGCAAGCGGGGAGTATTTTCTGGATTCGCGCGCTCACCGCGAGCCGTTTGAGTACTTGTGGGTCCGACACAGACTCCGAATGACAAAATTATGACCGTTTTAGTGAACAAGTCTCCATTCTATGGCAGTCCTTGAAAGTACTTCATTTTCTCGTGCGCTTTTTGCCTGATTGCCCCAAAGTTCCTTGTCCTATATAGAGGAGATATCGTTTCCATATATATATTGAACGATGCCAGGAATGCCCTTTTGTTCTTGCCTTTCACGCGCATGAGTTACAGCATGCCATCCGGCGAAAACAAGGAGAATAAGGCATATAGCCGCTGGATTTTCTTCAATTTACGGCCAAATGAGATTGCCCGGATCATAGAGCATCTGCGGAAAGGTACGTTTGTCCCTACGAGGGGGGCTAATGTATATAAGCAACATAATCTCTCGAATTTCCTTTAAATTGAAGTGCCAATGGGTTCAAAAACTGATAGAGGCAAAGGTGCCCGTCTTTCGATGAGATGGTGGATTTCGCTTTGGTGGAAGTCGACTTTGACGATCCGACTACGAACGTGCGAGGACGTCGCGCCTTAGCAACCGCTAAACCAACTCCGAGAGGTTATTGACCACGCCGGAGCATGATCAACCTGACCACGACGGTCTGTTTCCTGCGAGCAAACGAAGAACAAGCAAGAAACTGAGATTGCAATCTGGATATTGCGAATATAAGATGAAAGCTTTATTGATCAAGGTGGGGTTCTGTGACGCCTTTGTCTGGTCGTTGAACACAAACGAAGTACGCGAAGTTGCAGCTATGGCAAACTTTTAATCTAAACAAAACCCAAAGTCTAAACGACGCCCTAAGGGCTGTATATATGGGGGAAAAGGAGGAATTTCGTGGCCCTTGAGGATGGGGTCCAAACCAACCCTAACTCTTGTTTCCCTTTTATACGGACTCTAAAAATAGCCTATACTTAAGTATTTCGAAATTACATGGGCCTGGCCCAATAATAAGGTGACGCAGCACCTAGAATAGCCTATGGACGAATATTATGAAGTGGCATCTTGTATATTTCGTCCAAGGCTTCATGCACTCCTCTTCCCTTACAACGACGACAAATAATATCACTTGTGTGCCCTGTTGACGCCATGGAAGAAGAAGAGCTCTGTGCAGGCTCGGCAGGTGTGCTCTTGGCAGATAGTGGTGGTTGTGTCTGCTTTCTTGTATCACGGTTGGAGGTGGCACCTGAAGGAGGTGATGGTGTAGTGGAAGTAGATGATGCACGTGGTGTCCATGATGAAGGTCGACCTGCAGAAAAGTTAGTGCGCGCCAATGCACTGCGATCCTGCACTTCACGCTCAGCTTTACAAGCAAGATGGAATAAACGAGTGATATTATTATAATCCTTATAGTCTAGAATGGTCTGAATATCTCTATTTAATCCACCCAGAAAACGTGCAAGCATAGCTTCATTCTCCTCAACAATACCACATCTTATCAAGCCAGTTTGTAATTCCTGATAATATTCTTCTACAGAATTTTTACCTTGTCTTAAGCGCTGCAATTTTTGAAGTAATTCACGTTGATAATATGGTGGAACCCAACGAGTACGCATAGCAGTTTTCAAAGCAGCCCAAGTAGCTGGAACAGGATATAATATACAATGTTCAGACCACCGAACACATGCAAAGCTAGTGAAAGCACAAACAGCAGCAGGAACACGTCTCTCCTCAGGATATTGTAAACATGTAAATCGTTGTTCAGTTTCTAACTCCCAAGTAAGATATATATCAGGAACATATCTACCCTCAAATGGTGGAATATTCAATTTCAGTTTAGGGAGATGGTCATGATCTTGTACCTGAGGGGGAGCCCTAACATTGCCATTATTTGCATGTGGACGACCTGGTGGTTGTGGTGCTGGTGGTTGCACGTAGTTCTGATGTTGATCAACCTCATCCTCGTAATCTCCCACATAATCATCCTCCTCGGAACCAGCAGCAGTAGTAGCAGGAGCCAAAGAAGCACCAACAGCAGTAGCAGCGGCACCAGAATTTTGTCCTGGCTCAATAGGAACACACTGAGCTCGTCCATACTGATTCGGAAGGGGCGTAGTTGTTGTCGTTGCAGAGGTGCGATAGGTGCAGCTGGCGGTGGTTGTGGAAAACGCGCGAGCAATTCATCAAACTTGCTATCAAGCTTTGTTTCAAATGTCTTCTCAATGCCATCTATCTTCTCCATGGCCTCGTCAAATCTGTTTAGCACATCTTGCACCTGTCCAATCATCATTTGCTGAAACTTATCATGTAGCTGTTTGTTCGTCAGGTTCTCCCAATCAGTCTCATCCTCTTGTGATCCTACCATGGTTAGCAGCAAATAGAAACACACAAGAATATGATCCTACAGACTACTAAGAAGTGGTGGTGGTGTATCACAAACCCGTCAAGCAAATCTCAAATTCTTACCAGTTCTTACCCAACAGCAGGTGGTGATCGACAACCGTTGTAGTCAAAACTCTCAAAGCTTGGATATAGCGAATACCAGGGAGAATCAAACGCACGACGTAGATGTATGTGGAGCTGGGAAGGCTTATAATATGGTAGCAAAAAAAAGGTCAGCAATAATCAATTCAGAGATGCAAAGTTGAATAAACGCTCAATGACGGTATTGTGCTGGTCCTAGGATAGACCGTGCTAGAGACGCGAGCCTAGAACACTAACAAAATCACGGCGCTGCACGTAAACAAGGAAAAAGCACACTCTGAATTATTTTTTTTCGCTCTTTTTTTTTGCGCTGCTTTTTTTTGCGAAAAATCACTATAATGGCGAGTGTCTCAAAACTCTTCCCAGGTCAAACTGACAGGATGGGCTCAAAATTTTTTCGACCAATTTTTTTTTGACTGCCCGGACCCAAAAACTGGAAACGGGTCAAAAAAAACTTTCTATAACGGCGACTGGGTCAATACGCTTAGAAGCACCTACAAATAGGATAGCCAGAAATTTTTTTGTCCCGTGCGTTTTTGGAAAATTTTGGGCCTAAACGGAGGGTGCTTTTTTTTTTGGAAACCAACCTCTTCTACGGACGGCAAAAGATTGCTGGAATCCAAAACGTACTCAGACAAGGAAACACGAATCGGAAAACTAGATGGATCCTGAAAACAAACCTAATATGCAAGGAACTCGGATTGGTGGTGGATATATGGTGGTAGATGGCAGCGGTGGTGATATATGGAAGCGGTGGTGGTATATGGATACAGATTCGAAGCGGTGGCGGATAAGCGGTGGTGGTATATGGATACGGATTCGAAGCGGTGGCGGATAAGCGGTGGTGGTAGATGGCAGGGCGATGATAATGGTGCGGCGGCGGCGTGACAACTTATGACCAGAACTCGAAACTCTAAAAGACTAGACTCTAAGACCAGCAACTAGACACGACGATGCAACCGCAAATTCAACAATGCAAATACATAAAAGATTATGCAAAGGCTTAGACTGGTTCGGATAGGATGAACTAACCCTAATTTTTTTTGTGGCTTTTTCGTGGACTATAGGTATGAAGAACAGACTCGATCTAAACTACGAAAAACTGTAAAATCTCACCGAGCAACCTGGAAATTTGATACCACTTGATAGAGGCGAGGGTGTCCCGTCTGTCAATGAGATGGTGGCTATCGTTTTGGATGAAGTCGACTTTGACGATCCGACTACGAACGTGCGAGGACGTCGCGCCTTCACAATCGCTAAACCAACTCCGAGAGGTTATTGACCACGCCGGAGCACGATCAACCTGACCACGAAGGTCTGTTTCCTGCAGGCAAACGAAGAACAAGCAAGAAACTAAGATTGCAATCTGGATATGGCGAATATAAGAGGAAAGCTTTATTGATCAAGGTGGGGTTACATGGCGCCTTTGTCCGGTCGTGGAACACAAACGGCACGCCGAAGTTGCAGCTATGGCGAACTTTTAATCTAAACAAAACCCCAAAGTCTAAACGGTGCCCTAAGGGCTGTATATATGGAGGAAGAGGGGGTGAATTTCGTGGCCCTTGGTGGAGGGGTCCGAAACTAACCCAATCTCTTGTTTCCCCACACATACGGACTCTAAAAATAGCCTATACTATTGTATTTCGAAATTACATGGGCCTGGCCCAATAATAAGGTGACGCAGCACCTAGAATAGCCTCTGGACGAAATTTATGAAGTGGCATCTTGTATATTTCGTCCAAGGCTTCATGCACTCATTATGGTGGCTTCAAAGTCCTGAAATCATCACTTGTAACTCCATTCTTGTCCCCCTTGCGCATGCCATCATCTCCATGCTTGTTCTTGCTCCAATGTTCATCCTTCTCCAAGCTAGGCCCTTCATTTGTAAGCAAAACAAATGTATCCAATTTAAGCAGATCATATTCTCATGAACATTAGAATCATTACCAAGAAACGAAAGTACCTGGTAATTTAGTTGGCGTGCGCGAGCTCTAGTAATTGGTCCAGTATGTATAGCAGCAGGGGTTGTGGGTGTAACAATGGTATTGATGTCCTCATCAATAAGCAACATAATCTCTCGAATTTCCTTCAAAAGGAAGTGCCAATGGGTTCAGAAACTTGTCTGAAAAACAGCGACGAATGATGTTCTTTGACTTTTAGGGCCAAAAAGTCCTGATTAAGGCCGTATTTGAGGGTACTTCGGGCCTCCCGGCGCAATCGGGGAGTATTTTCTGGATTCCCGTGCTCGCCGCGAGCAGTTTGAGTACTTGTGGGTCCGACACGGACTCCGAATGACAAAATTATGATCGTTTTAGTGAACATCTCTCCATTCTATGGCAGTCCTTGAAAGTACTTCATTTTCTCATGCGCTTTTTGCCTGATTGCCCCAAAATTTCTTGTCCTCTACAGAGAACATATCGTTTCCACATATATATTGACCGATGTCAGGTATGCCCTTTTGTTCTTGGCTTTCACGCGCGTGATTTACAGCATGCCATCCGGCAAAAACAAGGAGAATAACGCATATAGCCGCTGGATTTTCTTCAACTTACGGCCAAATGAGATTGCCCGGATCATAGAGCATCTGCAGAAAGGTACGTTTGTCCCTACCAGGGGGGCTAATGTCTATAAGCAACATAATCTCTCGAATTTCCTTCAAAAGGAAGTGCCAATGGGTTCAGAAACTTGTCTGAAAAACAGCGACGAATGATGTTCTTTGACTTTCAAGGCCAAAAAGTGCTGCTTAAGGCTTTATTTGAGGGTACTCTGGGCCTCCTGGGGCAAGCGGGGAGTATTTTCTAGATTCGCGTGCTCGCCGTGAGCTGTTTGAGTACTTCTGGGTCCGACACGGACTCCGAATGACAAAATTATGACCGTTTAGTGAACATCTGTCCATTTTATGGCAGTCCTTGAAAGTACTTCATTTTCTCGTGCGCTTTTTGCCTGATTGCCCCAAAATTTCTTGTCCTCTATTGAGGAGATATCGTTTGCACATATATATTGACCAATGCCAGGAATGCCCTTTCGTTCTTCGCTTTCACGCGCGTGAGTTACATCATGCCATCCGGCGAAAACAAGGAGAATAAGGCATATAGCCGCTGGATTTTCTTCAGTTTACGGCCAAATGAGATTGCCCGGATCATAGAGCATCTGTAGAAAGGTACGTTTTTCCCTACCAGGGGGGCTAATGTCTATAAGCAACATAATCTCTCGAATTTCCTTTAAATTGAAGTGCCAATGGGTTCAGAAACTTGTCTGGAAAACAGCGACGAATGATGTTCTTTGAGTTTCAGGGCCAAAAAGTCCTGCTGAAGGCCGTATTTGAGGGTACTCCGGGCCCCCTGGCGCAAGCGGGGAGTATTTTCTGGATTCGCGCGCTCACCGCGAGCCGTTTGAGTACTTGTGGGTCCGACATGGACTCCGAATGACAAAATTATGACCGTTTTAGTGAAAATCTCTCCATTCTATGGCAGTCCTTGAAAGTACTTCATTTTCTCGTGCGCTTTTTGCCTGATTGCCCCAAAATTTCTTATCCTTTATAGAGGAGATATCGTTTCCACATATATATTGACCGATGCCAGGAATGCCCTTTTGTTCTTGGCTTTCACGCCGCATGAGTTACAAAGATGCCATCCGCGAAAACAAGGAGAATAAGGCATATAGCATTGGATTTTCTTCAATTTACGGCCAAATGAGATTGCCCGGATCATAGAGCATTTGTAGAAAGGTACGTTTGTACCTACCAGGGGGGCTAATGTCTATAAGCAACATAATCTCTCGAATTTCCTCTAAAAGGAAGTGCCAATGGGTTCAGAAACTTGTGTGAAAAACAGCGATGAATGATGTTCTTTGACTTTCAAGGCCAAAAAGTCCTGCTTAAGGCCATATTTGAGGGTACTCTGGGCCTCCTGGGGCAAGCGGGGAGTATTTTCTAGATTCACGTGCTCGCCGCGAGCTGTTTGAGTACTTGTGGGTCCGACACGGACTCCGAATGACAAAATTATGACCGTTTAGTGAACATCTGTCCATTTTATGGCAGTCCTTGAAAGTACTTCATTTTCTCGTGCGCTTTTTGCCTGATTGCCCCAAAATTTCTTGTCCTCTATTGAGGACATATCGTTTGCACATATAAATTGACCGATGCCAGGAATGCCCTTTCGTTCTTCGCTTTCACGCGTGTGAGTTACATCATGCCATCCGGCGAAAACAAGGAGAATAAGGCATATAGCCGCTGGATTTTCTTCTGTTTACGGCCAAATGAGATTGCCCGGATCATAGAGCATCTGTAGAAAGGTACGTTTTTCCCTACCAGGGGGGCTAATGTCTATAAGCAACATAATCTCTCGAATTTCCTTTAAATTGAAGTGCCAATGGGTTCAGAAACTTGTCTGAAAAACAGTGACGAATGATGTTCTTTGAGTTTCAGGGCCAAAAAGTCCTGCTGAAGGCCGTATTTGAGGGTACTCCGGGCCACCTGGCGCAAGCGAGGAGTATTTTCTGGATTCGCGCGCTCAGCATGAGCCGTTTGAGTACTTGTGGGTCCGACATGGACTCCGAATGACAAAATTATGACCGTTTTTGTGAACATCTCTCCATTCTATGGCAGTCCTTGAAAGTACTTCATTTTCTCGTGCGCTTTTTGCCTGATTGCCCCAAAATTTCTTGTCCTTTATAGAGGAGATATCGTTTCCACATATATATTGACCGATGCCAGGAATGCCCTTTTGATGCGGAGCATCCCACGTTCATTCCCATGTACACTCCGACTACTCTCCAAGCCCCAAGGATACATAAGATGAGACCTCGACTATGCGCCATCGGACACAAGGTGAATTCACTCCTCTTCGAACCGTCACTTTCCGCGTTTGAGACATGGCTACTACCTCATGCGTGGACCTTGTATACACTCAGGTACAACCTAGATGACCAAGGAGAATCCAAGGACCAATTCCAAGCATGGAAGAGAAGACGGAAGAAAGGAGAAGAAGAAGACGGAGCGGCTGTTGGAGACAGGCCGGACATCCGGACCGCCGTCCGGATCCTCCGGGTCCAGCCGGATCATCCGGACCCTCCCCCGGATCATCCGGGTAACGGCGCCGAAGATAACAGAAGCCCCTCGACGAAGCCGGATCATCCGGACGGTCGCCCGGATCATCCGGACCCCCGACACCCGGATCATCCGGGCCACCATCCGGATCATCCGGACCCCGCCTGTGTGCGCGACTTGGGCTGAGCCCATGTACCACTTCGCCCCATAGTCTATAAATAGGACCCCCTCTGATGTAGGGTGGAACCCTAATTCGTCGATCTTTCACGTTTGGAGGGGATCCTACGGAGGAAACACGAAGAACACGCGGAAGCACGAGGGGAAACACGAGGAAAATGAGGGAGGAACACTCAACCAACAAGGAATCGATCACACAAGTGCTAGATCAACATACACACATGAGATCCACAAGGTACATACTCAACTAGGGTAAGGATACAAAGGAACCGTTCATCTCCCGGAGGAGGCCTTGAATCCACGAGGGGATCTTCCCAAAGAGGGGTCTTGTATCCGATGAGGGATCTTCTCCTAGACGGAGGTCCTGATCTCCGAGGAGAAGTAACCGAGTGGATGAGCAAAGGCTCTCACACAAATATGAGCTAATCCAATGCTAAGTCTCAAACGGAGGATATGGGGTCCTATATATAGAGTTGGGGGCGAAGGGGTACATGGGCTCAGCCCAACACGCGCCTTGGCGCGCTGGCGGATGATCCGGACGGGGGTCCGGATGATCCGGGCTGGTCCGGATGATCCGGGCGGGGACCCGGATGAGCCGGAGGGTCGGCTGATGGTCGCGAGGGGCCGGATGTCCGGCTGGTGGTCCGGACGTCCGGGCGGGGTTCGGATGATCCGGGACGAGACTCGGATGGTCCGGCTTCGGGGGAGAGCTTCTGTTGCCTTCGGTCGTTGTAGCCGGATCGTCCGGGCCGGGGTCCGGATCATCCGGGCTCTGTCCGGATCGTCCGGGCCTCCGTCCGGATCGTCCGGCCTCTCTGGTCCTTGTTGCTTTCTTCCCTCCGTCTTCATGCATGCCTTCCGCTTCCGGTTCTCCTCGCTTCCTGGCCTCTTCATGGTTGACTCCTTGGTGCTGAGTATGCATAGAGTTTCCGTTTGAGGTACTAACCATGTCTCATGTGAATCGAAGGAGAGTTGTGAGAGGAGTGATGTCACCTCGATTTCAAGAGCTCTTGCGCGTGCTTGAGTCATCGGTCCTTGTGGTGTTGTAGTTGTTGATGTAGAGTCCATGGGGATGATGGAAGTATGCTCCGCATCATATCCCCTCCCTTCGAAAGGATCCGACCTCGGATCTAGTTCTTCATCACCATGGAAAGGCGAGAGGTCTTTGACGTTGAAGGTGTCGCTCACGTTGTACTTGTCGCTTGGTAGGTCGAGCTTGTAGGCGTTGTTGTTGTAACGCGCTAACACCTTGAAGGGTCCGTCGGCTCGGGGTAGTAGTTTGGATTTGCGTTCATTGGGGAAGCGTTCCTTGCGAAGGTGTAGCCACACGAGATCACCTTTGTTGAAGATCATGGTCGCTTGTTGATGTTGAGCTTGGTCGCTAGTCGTTGTACTTGGCGCTCGATGGTGTCTCTTGTATCTTCATGCATCTTCTTGATGTAGCTTGCACGGGCGCTTGCATCGAGGTTGGTGCGCTCTTGTAGAGGTAGAGGTAGAATGTCCAATGGGGACAATGGGTTGAAGCCGTAGACGACCTCGAAGGGGGACTTGCCGGTCGTCGAATGTCTTGCGCGGTTGTAGGCGTACTCGGCGATGGGTAGACACGCCTCCCACTCCTTGGTGTTCTTCTTGATCAACACGCGAAGTAGAGTGGAGAGCGTCCGATTCGTCACCTCCGTTTGGCCGTCGGTTTGAGGATGGTATGCGGAGGAGAACAAGAGCTTGATTCCGAGCTTGGCGCAAAGATTTTTCCAAAAGTAACTCAAGAACTTGACGTCGCGGTCGGAGACGATTGACTTTGGTACTCCATGGAGGCGCAAGATTTCCCTACAAAAGAGATTTGCAATATGTGAAGCATCATCTACCTTGTTGCATGGAATGAAATGTGCCATTTTAGAAAATCGGTCCACAACAACAAATACGGAGTCCTTTCCATTTTGAGTTCTAGGCAAACCAAGTACAAAGTCCATGCTAATGTCTTCCCAAGGTTGATAAGGAATAGGAAGAGGCATGTAAAGACCATGAGATTGAGCTTTTGACTTAGCTTTGCGGCATGTTGAGCATCTTGTGGTGAAGCGTGAGACGTCGCGAAACATCTTTGGCCAAAAGTATTTCTTGGAGAGCGTGGCGAATGTCTTGACGCGTCCAAAGTGTCCCATGAGTCCACCGCCATGAGCCTCTTGCAAAAGGAGCAAACGAAGAGAAGACTCGGGTATGCATAGTTTGTTAGCTCTCATAAGATAACCATCCTTGAGGTAATATTGTTCCCAAGATGTATGCGTCAAACATTTAGCATAATGAGGTGCAAAAGATGGATCACTAGGATACAAATCTTTGATGTACTCAAAACCAATAACATTCAACTCAAGTTGAGTGACAAGCGTGCATATGCGTGAAAGTGCATCGGCAACTACATTTTCCTTGCCCTTAATGTACTTGATCACATATGGAAAAGATTCAATAAATTCACTCCATTTGGCATGACGCTTGTTCAATTTAGTTTGACCTTTCAAGTACTTAAGCGTTTCATGATCGGTATGGATGACAAACTCATGAGGTCTAAGATAATGTTCCCAAACATGTAGCACACGCACTAAAGCATACAATTCCTTGTCATACACGGGAGAGTTAAGTTGAGCACCGGAGAGTTTTTCACTAAAATAAGCAATGACTCGTTTTTCTTGCATTAAAACTCCGCCTATTCCGGTACCACTTGCATCACAATGGACATCAAAAGTTTTGTCAAAATTGGGCAAAGCAAGAATTGGAGCATGAGTAAGCAAAGACTTGAGTTCATCAAAAGCGTTTGATTGCAAAGGTCCCCAAACAAAAGGAGTATTCTTCTTACTCAAAGCATGCAAAGGAGCTGCAATAGTGCTAAAGTTTTTCACAAAGCAGCGATAAAAACCTGCAAGACCAAGGAAACTTCGCACTTGTTGCAAATTGGTGGGTTGTGGCCAAGTTTTAATTGCTTTGATCTTAGTTTCATCAACATGGACACCCTTGGAAGAGACAACAAAACCCAAGAAAACCACTTTGTCAACTCCAAAAGTGCATTTTTTGAAGTTGGCATAAAGACTTTCCTTTCGAAGTGTTTGCAAAACAAGCTTTACATGATCAAGATGCTCCTTCATGGTTTTGCTAAACACAAGAATATCATTGAAGTAAACCACAACAAAGATTCCAATGTATGGACGAAGTACATGATGCATGAGACGCACAAAAGTTCCGGGAGCTTCCGACAAACCCATAGGCATAACCAACCATTCATATAAGCCAAATATTGTTTTGAAAGCAGTTTTCCATTCATCACCCTCATGAATGCGGATTTGATAATAGCCACTTCTAAGACCAATTTTTGAGAAAAAGTTGGCTCCACTAAGTTCATCAAGCATATCATCTAAGCGAGGAATGGGATGCCTATAGCGCATGGTGATAGCATTTATAGGTCTACAATCGGAGCACAAGCGGAAACTTCCATCGGGTTTAGGCACAAGTATAACGGGCATGGCACAAGAGCTTAAGCTTTCACGTACATGACCGTTGTCGATTAGTTGTTGTACTTGCCGTTGAATCTCCTTGGTTTCTTCGGGATTTACACGGTAGGGAGCTTTGTTTGGAAGTGGCGCTCCGGGGATGAGGTCGATTCGATGCTCAATGCCTCGAAGAGGAGGTAGACCCGGAGGTAGCGCATCGGGGAAAACATCTTGAAATTCCTGCAAAAGAGATTGAAACACCAAAGGTAGGTCATGAGTGGTGTTAGTTTTTGGTTCTCCATCCTTGCACACAAGGACAAAGTGCATCACACTCGATGGGTTCTCACACACTTTTCTCATCTCATGTTTGGTGGCGAATAGTATGAGGTTTTTCTCTCTAGGCGAAGAGGCGCTCAAATTTCGCTTGTGGCTCTCACTCACTTTTTGGTGGCTCACTTTCTCACTCTTCTCTCTTTGGTTGGTGGCTTGTTTGTCGGCTATCACTTGACTAGGAGAAATGGGTCGTAGGACATATTCTTTGCCTTTCATCTTGAAGTTATAGTGGTTTGTACGCCCATTGTGGTAGACACCATGGTCGAATTGCCATGGCCGACCAAGGAGGAGGTGGCAAACGGTCATTGGGACCACATCACACTCCAAAGTGTCTTCATATGCACCGATTTTGAAGGATACTTGGACCGTATGCTCAACTCGTATAGTGCCGGAGTCACTTAGCCATTGAACCTTGTAGGGTTGCGGATGCTTCTTCTTGACCAATTGGAGCTTGGAGCATAGTTCTTCGCTTGCCAAATTGTGGCAACTACCTCCATCGATGATGACCTTGACGGATCTCCCATTGATGCCGGCCTTTGTGTGGAAGATGTGGCATCGTTGGTCTTCTTCTTGTTGATGTTGAAGTGTCAAGACTTTGGAGACAACAAGAGCGGGACTTGTATCTTCATCACAAAAGACTTGATCATCTTCATCCTCGTTGATGCGCCGGTGCATGGCCACTTGCTCAATAGCGTCCATTTCATCTTCACTCATTGAGTCGTAGGTACCATCGTCGTTGAGTATCATGGTGCGCTTGTTGGTGCATTCATATGACTTGTGGCCATGGCCGCCGCAAGTAAAACACTTGAAGGAGCTTGTCTTGACGATCTCATCGGTTGGAGTAGATGATGAAGCACGCGGTTTGGAGTTGCTTGTAGTAGGAGGAGGACGACTTGAACTTGTAGAAGCTTTCTTGTAACTTGACTTGTCGTCGTTGCTTGGAGAAGGCTTGGTTGATGTCGAAGTTGGAATAGTTGTTGAGGCTTGGTTGTTGGAGAAGCCGTATGTCTTGGATGAGTACTTGGCGTACTTGAAGTCATCTTGTACTTGACGTTCCGCTTTTGTAGCTTGATGCACGAGCTCAATGAGGTTGGAGTAGTGATGTAGGGTGGAACCCTAATTCGTCGATCTTTCACGTTTGGAGGGGATCCTACAGAGGGAACACGAAGAACACGCGGAAGCACAAGGGGAAACACGGGGAAAACGAGAGGAATCACTCAACCAACAAGGAATAGATCACACAAGTGCTAGATCACCACACACATAAGAGATCCACAAGATACAAAGTCAACAAAGGTAAGGATACAAAGGAACCGTTCATCTCCCGGAGGAGGCCTTGAATCCACGAGGGATCTTCCCAGATAGGGGTCTTGAATCCGATGGATCTTCTCCTAGACGGAGGTCCTGATCTCCGTGGAGAAGTACCGGTGGATGAGCAAAGGCTCTCACACACAAATATGAGCTAATCCAATGCTAACCCTAGAAAGGATGAGGGGATGGTCTATTTATAATCTAGGTTCTCCAAGGGGTAAATTGGGGGCGAAACGAGTACATGGGCCTCGGCCCGAAACGCTGCACGCAGGCAGGGCGGTAGTACCGGTCCTATGGGCGGTAGTACCGCTTGAGGTGCTTCAGCGGTAGCCTCTATCAGGGAGGGCGGTAGTACCGCTTGAGGTGCTTCAGCGGTAGTACCGCTCGGGAGGGCGGTAGTACCGCTCTGGCGCCGTTCGATTCCTGGAGTTTGTCGGGTTCGACGGACGTAGGGCGGATCTCGAGCGGTAGTGCCGCCTGGCTCGGCTCAGCGGTAGTACCGCTTGGCTTGAGCGGTAGTACCGCTCGTCCTGGACTCTGCAGCTCCTCCTCTCGCTCTTGATGTCCCTCTTGAGCTGTAGCTTCTTCTAGGTTGACTCCTTGGTACCTAAGCATGCATAGCATTCCCGCTTGAGGTAGTAACCATGTCTCATGTGAATCGAAAGGGAATTGTGAGAGGAGTGATGTCACCTCGGTTTCAAGAGCTCTTGCTCGTGCTCGAGTTATAGGTCCTTGTGGGGTTGGATGTGTTGATGTAGAGTCCATGGGGATGATGGAAGGATGCTCCGCATCATATCCCCTCCCTTCGAAAGGATCCGACCTCGGATCAAGATCTTCATCACCATGGAAAGGCGAGAGGTCTTTGACGTTGAAGGTGTCGCTCACGTTGTACTTGTCGCTTGGTATGTCGAGCTTGTAGGCGTTGTTGTTGTAGCGTGCTAACACCTTGAAGGGTCCATCGGCTCGAGGTAGAAGTTTGGACTTGCGTTCGTTGGGGAAGCGTTCCTTGCGAAGGTGTAGCCATACGAGATCGCCTATGTTGAAGATCATGGGTTGCTTGTCGATGTTGAGCTTGGTCGTTAGTCGTTGTACTTGGCGCTTGATGATGTGTCTTGTATCTTCATGCATCTTCTTGATGTAGCTTGCACGTGCACTTGCGTCGAGGTTGGTGCGCTCTTGTAGAGGAAGAGGTAGATTGTCCAATGGGGACAATGGGTTGAAGCCGTAGACGACCTCGAAGGGAGACTTGCCGGTAGTCGAATGTCTTGCACGGTTGTAGGCGTACTCGGCGATGGGTAGACATGCTTCCCACTCCTTGATGTTCTTCTTGATCAACACGCCAAGTAGAGTGGAGAGTCCGTTCGTCACCTCCGTTTGGCCGTCGGTTTGAGGATGGTATGCGGATGAGAACAAGAGCTTGATTCGAGCTTGGCGCATAGAGTCTTCAAAAGTAACTCAAGAACTTGACGTCATGGTCGGAGACGATTGTCTTGATACTCCATGAAGGCGCAAGATTTCCCTACAAAAGAGATTTGCAATATGTGAAGCATCGTCTACCTTGTTGCAAGGAATGAAATGTGCCATCTTAGAAAATAGGTCCACAACAACAAACACGGAATCCTTTCCATGTTGAGTTCTAGGCAAACCAAGTACAAAATCCATGCTAATGTCTTCCCAAGGTTGATAAGGAATAGGAAGAGGCATGTAAAGACCATGAGATTGAGCTTTTGACTTAGCTTTGCGGCATGTAGAGCATCGGGTGGTGAAGCGCGAGACATCTCGAAACATCTTGGGCCAAAAGTAGTTCTTGGAGAGCGTGGCGAAGGTCTTGTCACGTCCAAAATGTCCCATGAGTCCACCTCCATGAGCCTCTTGCAAAAGTAGCAAACGAAGGTGATGTAGGGTGGAACCCTAATTCGTCGATCTTTCACGTTTGGAGGGGATCCTACGGAGGGAACATGAAGAACGCGAGGAAGAACGAGAGGAAATCACGGGGAAGAACGAGAGAGACACTCAATCGACAAGAGATCAATCACACAAGGTCTAGATCATCGAAGCACGAGTGATACATGGTCCAAAATGAACAAAGGAAAGATACAAAGGTAGCCGTTCTTCTCCCGGAGGAGGTCTTGAATCTACGAGGGGATCTTCCCTTGGAGGGGTCTTGAATCCGATGGATCTTCTCCTAGACGGAGGTCCTGATCTCCGTGGAGAAGTACCGATGGATGAGCAAAGGCTCTCTCACACACAAATATGAGCTAATCCAATGCTAACCCTAGCTAGGAGGAGGTGGGGGAGTTTATATAGCATATGTCCACGAAGGGGTAAGTGAGGAGGGGATACATGGGCCTCTGGCCCGACTCTGCGTGCAAGCAGGGCGGTAGTACCGGCCAAAGGGCGGTAGTACCGCTCAAGCGGTAGTGCCGCTTGGGCTGAGCGGTAGTAATCAGGGCCGGATCGTCGAACACTAGTACTTGCCGGTTGAGCGGTAGTGGCGGCGGCGGTGGGGGCGGTAGTACCGCTGGTCAGTGATAGTACCGCTTACGGGGCGGTAGTACCGCTCGTCCCGGTCTTCTTCCGTCGTCGCTTCTGCTTCCCTCGCGGATGGTGTAGTTGTTCCTTGGCGCTTGCACTCCTCCTCGTCGTCCTTAGTGTTCCGACAATACCTATGCATGCACACGAGTGGAGTGTCAAGTAGTATACCATCCTCGAAGGGGTCAAGTGAGCACGTGTAAAGGAGATGATTCACCTTTGTGTATGTGAAGTACATGTCGCACGTGTCACTTGCGAACGGACTCTTGACATGGTGCTGTCCATAGGATGCTCCGCATCATCTCCCTCCCTTGGGAAGGATCCGACCTCGGATCGTGATCCTCATCACCATGGAAGCGGTTGTCATAGACGGACTTGTAGTTGGAAGAAGTTGAAGACATGGCGCAATCCAAGTAGTCCAAGGTGTCGCGGAGTGATAGACATGTAAAAGAGCAAACACAAGCAACACTCGAAATACAATGGTTAGCGCACACAAAATGTCCATCATGTAAGAATGAGTCCGTGCGGTAAGATTGGTCGTGACAAAGCGCATGAAGCATATCAAGATGATCTAGAATGAGATGCAAAGCATTCATGGAGGAAATGCAATCATTGTGTAAACAAATGTGTTGTAAATATGATCTATGCAACCACGGTGCAAAATGATGTCATAGTGAGATGTTTTATCAATAGCATGAATATGGCAATGGATGCTCAATATGTATATTTTATCATGCAATTGATGATGGACAATATGATCATGATGTATGAATATGCCTTCAAGGTAGATCACAACAAATTTGCTAAGGAAATGCATAAGCTCATATATCATGGATGACATGGGAATACAAGATGCAACAAGGCAATCACAATGTGAGTCAATCCATGCATAGGGTGCAAACTTGTGGTGAGTATGATACGTCCATCGAGCATGACATGTGTGAGCACAATCAACAAATATGAAGGTGTTGGTGTACCAAAGCTCGATGTCGAGGCATGAGTGGAGTGTCGAAGGTGAATCCAATAAGTGCAAGCGCTCCTCAATGTGAAGGTCCATGTAGCCAATCTCCAATGTCGCTCCTCCTTTCACGAGATGTATCATGTAGACAACAAGAAGGAAACAACAATGAAAGAGTGACCCATCCAATATGCATATTTGAGGATTGCTCAAAGAGAAGGAGTTCACCTTTATGAGAATGTCAAAAATGTTGGTGCCGCACATCATGTATGCCTTCACATAACCAATATGTCGCATAACGGCATCACCTTGTGAAACCTCCAAAATGAAAGAACATGACAAATACTGGAAAAACAAATGAGGTTAGCGGAAATGCAAAACCTATCATTCGAGTGGTAAGATACCCAACAAGTGTATGCATCATGCTCATCATAAGAAAGTACAAGGGAGCGTGTCATAGTATGGAGGCATATGATGCAAGAACAACCATGTGCAATAGGCTCAATCAAACAAGCATGCATCACAAGTAAAGTGTCCAAATCTCCAAGATCAATAAGCATAGTAAGTTGGCACTCAATACAAGGTGATATGAGAGATGCAACTAATGGAGACAAGAGACAATGATCATGACAAATCAAGTGAGAGGCATCAACATCTATGTCATCAACCCAAGAAAGCAAGTAATAGTGGAACATGGGTGATGCAACATAGCAAGCAATCATAGCTATCAAGTCAAGCAAGCTAGTAGTGCAAAGATGCAACGTACTAGAAGGAATCATGGCAAGCATGTCATTGGTGCAAATAGTGTGCATGAATAATTCACAAGACATGGCACAAGCATGAAAGCAAGATGTGAGAAAAATAGCATAAATATCTCGGTGAGAAGCCATATGTAAATAGCAATAAGGCATAATGACTCTCCCAACACAACAAGCATCAATAGTATGGGGCACATGATAAACATGGCAATAGCAACAAGGATCTCCACCAAGTATGCAAATACACATAGGAGTAGCATAATTGTGAATCATGGGTAAATGCAAGCAAGGGTCACAATTGTATGGCAAAGGCATAGAAAGAGGCATAACATGCAAAGTGAACACAATAGTATGGGCATAAGGTGACAAGTGGTAAATAGCCCATAGCCGTGTGAGAACCAAGTAGAAGAGATCTTGGCGTGGGCGTTCTTGCCAAGGAACGGTGGTAAGCATAGTCCACGGGATCCCAAAGCATCGTTGCTCTCAAGAGCTCGTTTAACAACTCTTGGGATTGAGAGGTTGACGAGTATACATGAGTACCTACACAAAACAAAGACAAAGGAAAAATTGTGTGTGCATGGTATATGTACACATCATCCATCATGATGCGCACGTGCATGTGTCGGTTAGCACTAAATAGACAATGCTCAAATAAATGAGATGCGTGATATAGAAACATGTCATCCATCATGAGAGGTTTGTTATTATGTATAGCATAATGGAGACTCAAATTGTGTAATGCATCACGAGCAATATCTAGAGCATTGTTATTCATGGAATGCATATGGTGCAAGCAAGTATGGAATGCATCAAGATCTCCTAATATGTATGAGGAAACTATCGGGGTCTCCTCATGAGCAAGAGTAGGAACATCATGTGGAGAGTATTGACAACATCCAAAACAATGCATATTCGGAACAATGTGATCATGGCATGGAATAGTTGATGAATTGCGCAAGTCATGTAAAGGAAGCATGGCAATATCATCACATGAAAAACAAAAGCCAATGACCATCATCTCGTCATCTATGCCATAAGTGCAAATGGGATTGATTTTAATGGGGCATGCATAGTTATTATGTTGAGATTGTAAAGATGCAATATGGGAGATCTCACTCATAGCATATGACAAGTTCAATGGATTGTCAAACATGATGTGACCAAAAGAATTTTCGCATGATATCCTATGAAGCATAGCATCACAACTAGGCAACTCAACATGCTCATCATCATATTCATCATAAATAGGTAAGTCAAGGCATGAAGAAGTCTCACTAGCATGAAGCATGGCAATAGGTTTGTCAACATCATGGGAGCAATCGATGTCAAGATAGTCCACTAGTGGGACAAGAGAAGCACCATCACCTATGTTACCTTTGGAGCGTCGCTCATGTGTTGTAGGTGAGGTGTTGAAGATCGCCTCGTTGTCATCTTCATCTTGATGGAACCATGTGGGGGTGCATCATCGTCCATCATGGCCATCGCTGTCTCCATAGGAGGTATGGACTCATCAATGGTAGGCGTGTCGTCATGTAGGAGACCTAGCACCAAAGAAGAAAACACACTAGGAGTAGAGGTTAAGGCGTTAGAAATCATAGTGGCCTCACATGCCGTGTCAACTACCTCACTCACTAAGTGTTGTGGCTCACTCACTCCCTCAAGGATGCTCTCACTCATATGGCTGGTGGAGTCACTCAAGTGGCTCTCAACCTCACATAGGTTGTGTGGCATGCTCTCATGTGTGGGGCTAGTGGTGGTCACACTCATCCTCTCAAAGGAAATGCTCTCAATGTCACATATGGTGGAGTCACTCATCTCTCTCATGGGGTGGTGGCTCTCCTCACATGGCACTTTGGGCATCTCGACATATGTGGGTGTCGGAGAGGTGTAGGTGCAAATGTCTCCATGCTCAACTCGTATCGCTGTGGTCGAAGGGGATGGCCCTTGCTCGACCTTCATGTCGTCGTCTTGTTGTTGGAGGCCCATATGATGTGGCACCTCATAGCTCGTCTCCATGACCGAAGGGAGTTTCCCATGCTCGGCCATCTTCCTTGAGGGGCTTCCGAAGATGGAAGTGTCACCCTCGCTCGTAGGTGGTCGCCTTGGACTTGATGAAGTCGATGTAAGCGTACACGTGGGAAGTAGGCGAAGATGCCGTACGTCCAAAGGCGAAGATGCCTTGAGAACACTTGGCGAAGATGCCGAAGTGGTTGATGTAGCCGTAGCGCCGACTTGGTGGTGGTCGTCTCGCGGTCTTCTTTTGTGCTCTTGAAGCTTGGACTTGGCGTGATGTAGGGCTTGTTGGGACTTGTGCCTTTGCGCTTGTGGAGCATCTTCATGATGATGATGTCGTTGTCGTGCTTGAGCTCGTAGTAGATGTCGTTCGTCGTCGTCGTGCACATGATGCTTGGAGGTGACTTGCCCTTCATGGCGGTGATGATCATGAACGTGATGGTGATCGCCATGTAGATGTGGACGAGGACGATTTGCACTTGCATCTTTTTCGCGCTCCGAAGACTTGTGGCTTGACCGTCGTCGTCTTGAGGATGATGAAGTGGAAGAAGACTTGATCAAGGCCCGAATCTCTTCCATTCTCGCATCTTGCTCCTTCTTTTGTGCGGCAAGCTTGTTGTCGATGTAGTCCCTTTTCCTTGCTTCGGAGTGACGAATGTCGATGGAGATGTTCTCGATGCGCTTGGCCTTGCACTTGTCGTTGTAGATCAGAGATAGACGCTTTGGTGATGTAGTTGTTCACACCGTCATTGTTGTCGTAGACCGGAGAGGAAATGCCTTGCCTATCCATCACAAGACTCGAGCAAATATGAGTGGGAGAAAGAGAAGAACTAATACCAATGTACCTTTGACCAAAGTTGAAGATGAATCAAGTTCACTCAAATGTGGATAATGAAATAGCACTATTGGTACCAATCCTTGTCGGTTCTCACACCTACACAAGTAAGGCTTATAGTGGAGCTTGGTGAGGATAGTGGCACAAAAATTTAATGCAAAATGTTAGCAAGAGTCAATAATGTTGAAAGAGATTCACAAATTATAAGCGAAACAAATGGACCAATAGCAAAGAATGGCACACGGAAACACACACGGATAGATAAATGGGGTCGTGCAACCAAGGAATGAGCTCAAAATGTGGAATCCACCAAAACGCTCGTGTTGCACAACTCAAGAGAGAAGCTAGCACGATTGCTCAATAGGCGGATCGACACTTGTGCACAACCTATAAGATGCAAAATGGATATTCTTTCTATCCCAAGTATGCTATGTATGTATGGTTCCCGTGTGTCTCTCAAGCATGATATCATATGATGTTGATTTGACAATCTTATGTGCAATGGGATGATGCTATGGCACTTGCTCACGAGCTCTTTGCTCTCTTTTTTTTGCTTAAAAGCTTTTTCTCTTTTTTTTGCTATGGTCACTTTTGTACAATGCACAAACCAAGATAGCAATTGTGTATATGCGGAACAAACTTGAGGCACAATGGATGATATGATACCAATATGATATGGTATGTATGCAATGGGAGGTATGGACCACTAATGTGCACAAGTAACGTTGCCGGCAATACTCAAATGGCTAGTCTCGATAGGTAAGTGACGCAAAATGGGCTAGGGGTTAACAATGCAATTGCACGGGAATATACAATGGTGTCGTCGAGGTTACCGTCCTTTGCGATGATGAGTGGCGGTGTTCTTGGTGTAGATACCAAGATGATGGAGGCTCGTCCCTAAGTAGCCGAAACACCTTAGGAAACGGAAAAACCGCAAACTCAAAATCTCAAATGACAAATGTCAAAATGGTGGTAGCGGAAAGCGGTGGTGGTATGCACTTGGCAATGCGGAAGTGGAATGATGGGCTATACACGTGTAAGAGTTGGAAGCACACGGTCCCTAAGTAGCAAACACCTTAGGAGACACAAGCCACAACTCAAATAAGCTCAAACAACTATTGGGTTAAGTTGGGTTGTCGGAAGTGTATGGTGGGCAAGGTTATGTGGAAGTGGTGGTGGTGGTGGTTGATGAAGAAGCAACCGTCCCTAAGTAGCCTAAACACCTTAGGAGACTCAAATCGCAACTCAAACAACCACTAATGCTATGAGGAACAAAATGGGTTAGGTTGCGGAAGTCGGTGGTGGTTATGCGGATGTTGTGGTGGAAGCCCTAGGCAAAGATGCCAAAATTCATCAAATGTGATGGTGTCAAATGATGTTGTAACCTATCTAGGAGGAAGGAGAATGTCAATAGCTTCTCAACGAGCTAAAGAACGCGAAAATCGGACTCCGGATGTGGAAGTTATGGTGGAAATGGTGAAACTCAGAAAGCTGGAAATGTCCAGGGCGGTAGTACCGCTGGGAAGGGCGGTAGTACCGCTCGTGTCGGGTTTTTTTCGACTATTTCGGCTGGGAGGGACCTGGCGGTAGTACCGCTCGCGGGCGGTAGTACCGCTTGAGTTCCTCAGCGGTAGTACCGCTCTGTAGGGCGGTAGTACCGCTCGTGTCGGATTTTCTCGATTGCTCGAATGGTTTCGCGATTTTGGGGCGGAAATGGGTGATTTCGGGTCAAAATTCGATGGATTTTAATGGATGGAAAGGGGAAACTTGGGGAATGCTAGATCCACTTGAAACCAAGCAAATCCATGGATCAAAATCAACAAAACATCATCAAACCAACAAATCACAAAAAATTTGGGGCTATTTTTGGTGGGGATTTTCGGATTTAGGCAAGAACACACAAAATCAAGCTAGAAAACACGGGTAGGGGCTCCAAAACGTGATCAACGTGGCTCATGATACCATATGATGTAGGGTGGAACCCTAATTAAATCGATCTTTCACGTTTGGAGGGATCCTACGGAGGAACATGAAGAACGCGAGGAAGAACGAGAGGAAATCACGGGAAGAACGAGAGACACTCAATCGACAAGAGATCAATCACACAAGGTCTAGATCATCGAAGCACGAGTGATACATGGTCCAAAATGAACAAAGGAAAGATACAAAGGTAGCCGTTCTTCTCCGGAGGAGGTCTTGAATCTCGAGGATCTTCCCTTGAGGGTCTTGAATCCGATGGATCTTCTCCTAGACGGAGGTCCTGATCTCCGTGGAGAAGTACCGGTGGATGAGCAAAGGCTCTCACACACAAATATGAGCTAATCCAATGCTAACCCTAGCTAGGAGGAGGTGGGGGAGTTTATATAGCATATGTCCACGAAGGGGTAAGTGAGGAGGGGATACATGGGCCTCTGGCCCGACTCTGCGTGCAAGCAGGGCGGTAGTACCGGCCAAAGGGCGGTAGTACCGCTCAAGCGGTAGTGCCGCTTGGGCTGAGCGGTAGTATGCAGGGCGGATCGTCGAACACTAGTACTTGCCGGGTTGGCGGTAGTGGCGGCGGGCAGGGGGGCGGTAGTACCGCTGGTCAGCGATAGTACCGCTTACGGGGCGGTAGTACCGCTCGTCTGGGTCTTCTTCCGTCGTCGCTTCGAGGCTTCCCTCGCGGATGGTGTAGTTGTTCCTTGCGCTTGCACTCCTCCTCGTCGTCCTTAGTGTTCCGACAATACCTATGCATGCACACGAGTGGAGTGTCAAGTAGTATACCATCCTCGAAGGGGTCAAGTGAGCACGTGTAAAGGAGATGATTCACCTTTGTGTATGTGAAGTACATGTCGCACGTGTCACTTGCCGAACGGACTCTTGACATGGTGCTGTCCATAGGATGCTCCGCATCAGAAGGGAAGACTCGGGTATGCAAAGTTTGTTAGCTCTCATAAGATAACCATCCTTAAGGTAATATTGTTCCCAAGATGTATGCGTCAAACATTTAGCATAATGAGGTGCAAAAGATGGATCACTAGCATACAAATCTTTTATGTGCTCAAAGCCAATAATATTCAACTCAAGTTGGGTGACAAGCGTGCATATTCGTGAAAGTGCATCGGCAACTACATTTTCCTTGCCCTTAATGTACTTGATCACATATGGAAAAGATTCAATAAATTCACTCCATTTGGCATGACGCTTGTTCAATTTAGTTTGACCTTTTAAGTACTTAAGCGTTTCATGATCGGTATGGATGACAAACTCATGAGGTCTAAGATAATGTTCCCAAACATTTAGCACACGCACTAAAGCATACAATTCTTTGTCATACACGGATAGTTAAGTTGAGCACGGAGAGTTTTTCACTAAAATAAGCAATGACTCGTTTTCTTGCATTAAAACTCCGCCAATTCGGTACCACTTGCATCACAATGGACCTCAAAAGTTTTGTCAAAATTGGGCAAAGCAAGAATTGGAGCATGAGTAAGCAAAGACTTGAGCTCATCAAAAGCGTTTGATTGCAAAGGTCCCCAAACAAAAGGAGTATTCTTCTTACTCAAAGCATGCAAAGGGGCTGCAATAGTGCTAAAGTTTTTCACAAAGCGGCGATAAAACCTGCAAGACCAAGGAAACTTCGCACTTGTTGCAAATTGGTGGGTTGGGGCCAAGTTTTAATTGCTTTGATCTTAGTTTCATCAACATGGACACCCTTGGAGGAGACAACGAAACCCAAGAAAACCACTTTGTCAACTCCAAAAGTGCATTTCTTCAAGTTGGCATAAAGACTTTCCTTTCGAAGTGTTTGCAAAACAAGCTTAACGTGATCAAGATGCTCTTTCATGGTTTTGCTAAACACAAGAATGTCATCGAAGTAAACCACAACAAATATTGCAATGTATGGGCGAAGTACATGATGCATAAGACGCACAAAAGTTCCGGGAGGTTCCGACAAAGCCATGGGCATAACCAACCATTCATATAAGCCAAATTTTGTTTTGAAAGCAGTTTTCCATTCATCACCCTCATGAATGCGGATTTGATAATAGCCACTTTTAAGATCAATTTTTGAGAAAAAGTTGGCTCCACTAAGTTCATCAAGCATATCATCTAAGCGAGGAATGGGATGCCTATAGCGCACGGTGATAGCATTTATGGGTCTACAATCGGAGCACAAGCGGAAACTTCCATCGGGCTTAGGCACAAGTATAACGGGCACGGCAGAAGGGCTTAAGCTTTCACGTACATGACCGTTGTCGAGTAGTTGTTGTACTTGCCGTTGAATCTCCTTGGTTTCTTCGGGATTGACACGGTAGGGAGCTTTGTTTGGAAGTGGCGCTCCGGGGATGAGATCGATTCGATGCTCAATGCCTCGAAGAGGAGGTAGACCCGGAGGTAGCTCATCGGGGAAAACATCTTGAAATTCCTGCAAAAGAGATTGAAACACCAAAGGTAGCTCATGAGTGGTGTTAGTTTTTGGTTCTCCATCCTTGCACACAAGGACAAAGTGCATCACACTTGATGGGTTCTCACACACTTCTCTCATCTCATGTTTGGTGGCAAATAGTATGAGGTTTTTCTCTCTAGGTGAAGAGGCGCTCAAATTTGGCTTGTGGCTCTCACTCACTTTTTGGTGGCTCACTTTCTCACTCTTCTCTCTTTGGTTGGTGGCTTGTTTGTCGGCAATCACTTGACTAGGAGACATGGGTCGTAAAACATATTCTTTGCCTTTCATCTTGAAGCTATAGTGGTTTGTACGCCCATTGTGGTAGACACCACGGTCGAATTGCCATGGCCGACCAAGGAGGAGGTGGCAAACGGTCATTGGGACCACATCACACTCCAAAGTGTCCTCATATGCACCGATTTTGAAGGATACTTGGACCGTATGCTCAACTCGTATAGTGCCGGAGTCACTTAGCCATTGAACCTTGTATGGTTGCAGATGCTTCTTCTTGACCAATTGGAGCTTGGAGCATAGTTCTTCGCTTGCCAAGTTGTGGCAACTACCTCCATCGATTATGACCTTGACGGATCTCCCATTGGTGCCGGCCTTTGTGTGGAAGATATGGCATCGTTGGTCTTCGTCTTGGTGATGTTGAAGTGTCAAGACCTTGGAGACAACGAGAGCGGGGCTCGTATCTTCATCACAAAAGACTTGATCATCTTCATCCTCATTCACGCGCCGGTGCATGGCCACTTGCTCAATAGCTTCCATTTCATCTTCACTCATTGAGTCGTAGGTGCCATCGTCGTTGAGTATCATGGTCCGCTTGTTGGTGCATTCATAGGACTTGTGGCCTCGGCCGCCGCAAGTGAAACACTTGAAGGAGCTTGTCTTGACGGTCTTGACGGTCTCATCGGTTGGAGTAGATGATGAAGCACGCTGCTTGAAGTTGCTTGTAGTAGGAGGAAGACGACTTGAACTTGTGGAAGTTTTCTTGTAACTTGACTTGTCGTCGTTGCTTGGAGAAGGCTTGATTGATGTCGAAGTTGGAGTAGTTGTTGAAGCTTGGTTGTTGGAGAAGCCGTGTATCTTGGAGGAGTACTTGTCGTACTTGAAGTCATCTTGCACTTGACGTTCCGCCTTTGTAGCTTGATGCACGAGCTCAATGAGGTTGGAGTAGGGTTGGAAGTCGGCGATCTTCTTGATGGGATGATTGAGTCCGTTCAAGAATCGTGCCATTGTTTGCTCAACATCTTCCTTGACATTGGCTCGAATCATGGCAATCTCCATTTCTTTGCAGTATTCTTCAACACTCTTTGTTCCTTGCTTGAGGAGTTGTAGCTTCTTGAAGAGATCACGGTTGTAGTAGGTGGCCACAAAACGTGCTCGCATGACATCCTTCATTTGAGCCCAAGTGGTGATTGGAGGTTCACCTCTTGCTTGTCGGCGCTCAAGGACTTGTTCCCACCATATGAGCACATAGTCTTGGAACTCAAGTGATGCCATAGCGATCTTCTTCTCTTCCTCATAGTTGTGCAAACGAAAGATTTGGTCGACCTTCAATGCCCATGAGAGGTACTCTTCGGGATCATTGGTTCCATTGAACTTGGGCATTGTGAACTTGAGCTTGCCATAGCGATGTTCTTCATTGTTTTGAGGTCGATGTTGATGATGACGTTCTTGACGTAGAGGGTAATCATCCTCATGTTGCTCTTGGCGAGGAGGAAGTCCATGATCAACTTGCTCTTGTTGACCTTGAGTGTGAGGTTGAGCTTGAGGAGCTTGTGGAGGAGCTTGTGGAGCTTGTGGAGGAGCTTGACGTTGCGCACGCGGGTGGTAGTTCCTCTCTTGTATTTCTTCTCGAAGGGCTTCCTCTTGATTGCGCCTTTCGCGGTTGCGGTTGGCGAGAGCTCGACTTGAAGCTTGAAGGGCACGTTCCGCCTCAAGAGCTTGTGCTTCTCGGTGTTGTTGTTGAAGACGTTGAGCCTCGGCGTCTTGTTGCTCTTGGTGTAGGCGCGCTCGTTCTTGTTCTTGTTGGTGACGAAGACGTTGTCGTTCTTGAGCTTGAGCAAACGCCATTTGGCTCGATTGAGGACGAAGAACTTCTTCATCAACTTGCTCTTGGAGATTCTTGTCATGTAGCGGGTTGCGATATGCATGACGGTCTTGACGCGCGGCTCGACGAAGAATGTTCGATGACGGTGTACTTGTGTCGGAGAAGGAGTCGTCGGAGTGGCGACTTGAGTGGCTCCGTCTTGAGTGTGAAGAGGTAGAAGTACGCCGGTTCACCAACAAGGCGCGGATCTCGTCCATTCTTGCATCGTTCTCTTTCTTGTCGCCGTCGAGTTTGTTGTCGAAAATCGCGTGTACGTTTCTCGGAGAGTCGCAAGTCGGTGGAGAGGTTGTCGATCGCCGCTCATTGCTTGTTGCTCTTGATGGAGAGCTCGTTCTGCGCCAAAGAGGTGGCTCTTGGTGACGATGATGACATGTCGTCGTCTTGCTCGATGAAGAGTGGGTTTGTAGAAGAACTTGGCCTATCCATCATTTCAAGCAAATTGTGAGTTGTAGAAGGAGAAGAACTAATACCAATGTACCTTTGACCGGTTGAAGATGAATCAAGTTCACTCAAATGCGGACAATGAAATAGCACTATTGGTACCGATCCTTGTCGATTCTCACACCTACACAAGTAAAAGCTTTTGGTGGAGCTTGGTTAGGATGGTGGCACAAAATTGATTGCAATCGTTAGCTTGACTCAAAATGTTGAAGAAGATTCGCAAATTCGCAAATGTAACAAGTAGACCAAGCAAGTAGTGGTACACGGAAACACACACGCAAATAGATAAATGGGATTGTGCAAACCAAAAGTGAGCCAAAATGTGGAATCCACGAAAATGCTCTTGTTGCACAATACTAGAGAGACGCTAGCACGATTGCACAATAGGCGGATACGGAGCTTGTGCACAACCTACTAGGCAAAAATGCAACGATCTCTATCCCAAGTATGCTATATGTATGGTATTTCGGTGCAATGATCCAAGATGATCTTATATGACAATCTTAATGTAGTATGATGCTATGGTTCTTGCTTATAAGCTCTTTGCTTATCTTTCTCTTTTGCTTAAAAGCTTGGGTGGCTCTTTCTCTTTTGAGCTCTTTTCTTATGCAAACTTCACGAACCAAGATAGCAATTGTGTATGCGGTGACAACTTGGTAACACACAAGTGGATCTCAAGATATGCACCACTATGGTATGATATGTATGCTATGGAGTATGATCACTAATGTGCACAAGTCACGTTGCCGGCAATACTCAATGGCTAGTCTCGATGGGTAAGCAACGCAAAAGATGGGCTATGTTGGTTATCAATGCAATTAGAGAGATGACAAAGATGTCGCCGAGGTTACCGTCCTTAGCGATGATGAGTCCTTGGCGAAGATGAGCGGTGGTGATGTTGACGTCGAACCGTACCTATATAGCCGAAACACAATAGGACACGGGAACCACAACTCAAATTCATGAAGAACAAAAGCAACAATGGTGGTAGCGGAAAGTGGAGGTGGTATAGCGTATGATGTGGTGAAAGCCCTAGGCAAAGATGCCAATATTTGGAAATTTAGATGGTGTCCAATGGTGTTGTAGCCTATCTAGGAGGAAGGAGAATGTCAATAGCTTCTAAACGAGCTAAAGAACGCGAAAATAGGACTCCGGATGTGGAAGTTATGGTGGAAATGGTGAAACTCGGAAAGCTGGAAATGGTCAGGGCGGTAGTACCGCTCGGGAGAGCGGTAGTACCGCTCGTGTCGGGTTTTTTCGACTATTTCGGCTGGAACGGGACCTGGCGGTAGTACCGTTCGCGGGGCGGTAGTACCGCTTGAGGTTCTCAGCGGTAGTACCGCTCTGTAGGGCGGTAGTACCGCTCGTGTCGGGATTTTCTCGACTGCTCGAATTGTTTCGCGATTTTGGGGCGGAAATGGATGATTTCGGGGTCAAAATTCGATGGATTTTGTGGATGGAAAGAGGTGAAACTTGGGGAGATGCTAGATCGACTCGAAACCAAGCAAATCCACGGATCAAAATCAACAAAACATCATCAAACCAACAAATCACAAAAAATTTTGGGGCTATTTTTGTGGGGATTTTCGGGGTTTTAGGATGAAAACAACAAAATCAAGCTAGAAATCACGGTGTAGGGGCTCCAAAAACGTGATCAACGTGGGTCATGATACCATATGATGTAGGGTGGAACCCTAATTCGTCGATCTTTCACGTTTGGAGGGGATCCTATAGAGGGAACACGAAGAACACGCGGAAGCACAAGGGGAAACACGGGGAAAACGAGAGGGAATCACTCAACCAACAAGGAATCGATCACACAAGTGCTAGATCACCACACACATAAGAGATCCACAAGATACAAAGTCAACAAAGGTAAGGATACAAAGGAACCGTTCATCTCCCGGAGGAGGCCTTGAATCCACGAGGGGATCTTCCCGTATAGGGGTCTTGAATCCGATGGATCTTCTCCTAGACGGAGGTCCTGATCTCCGTGGAGAAGTACCGGTGGATGAGCAAAGGCTCTCACACACAAATATGAGCTAATCCAATGCTAACCCTAAAAAGGATGAGGGGATGGTCTATTTATAGTCTAGATTCTCCAAGGGGTAAGTTGGGGGCGAAACGAGTACATGGGCCTCGGCCCGAAACGCTGCACGCAGGCAGGGCGGTAGTACCGGTCCTATGGGCGGTAGTACCGCTTGAGGTGCTTCAGCGGTAGTACCGCTCGGGAGCCTCTATCAGGGAGCGCGGTAGTACCGCTTGAGGTGCTTCAGCGGTAGTACCGCTCGGGAGGGCGGTAGTACCGCTCTGGCGCCGTTCGATTCCTGGAGTTTGTCGGGTTCGGCGGACGTAGGGCGGATCTCGAGCGGTAGTGCCGCCTGGCTCGGCTCAGCGGTAGTACCGCTTGGCTTGAGCGGTAGTACCGCTCGTCCTGGACTCTGCAGCTCCTCCTCTCGCTCTTGATGTCCCTCTTGAGCTGTAGCTTCTTCTAGGTTGACTCCTTGGTACCTAAGCATGCATAGCATTCCCGCTTGAGGTAGTAACCATGTCTCATGTGAATTGAAAGGGAATTGTGAGAGGAGTGATGTCACCTCGGTTTCAAGAGCTCTTGCTTGTGCTCGAGTTATAGGTCCTTGTGGGGTTGGATGTGTTGATGTAGAGTCCATGGGGATGATGGAAGGATGCTCCGCATCAAGTAGGGTTGTAAGTCGGCGATCTTCTTGATGGGATGGTTGAGTCCGTTCAAGAATCGTGCCATTGTTTGCTCATCATCCTCCGTGACATTGGCTCGAATCATGGCAATCTCCATTTCCTTGTAGTATTCTTCAACACTCTTTGTTCCTTGCTTGAGGAGTTGTAGCTTCTTGAAAAGATCACGGTTGTAGTAGGTGGGCACAAAGCGTGCTCTCATGACATCCTTCATTTGAGCCCAAGTGGTGATTGGAGGTTCATCTCTTGCCTGTCGGCGCTCAAGGACTGGTTCCCACCATATGAGTACATAGTCTTGGAACTCAAGTGATGCCATAGCGATCTTCTGCTCTTCCTCATAGTTGTGCAAACGAAAGATTTTGTCGACCTTCAATGCCCATGAGAGGTACTCTTCAGGATCATTGGTTCCATTGAACTTGGGCATTGTGAACTTGAGCTTGCCATAGCGTTGCTCTTCATTGTGTTGAGGTCGATGTTGATGGTGACGTTCTTGTCATGGAGTGTAATCATCCTCATGTTGCTCTTGGCGAGGAGGAAGTCCATGATCAACTTGCTCTTGTTGACCTTGAGGTTGAGGTTGAGCTTGAGGAGCTTGTGGAGGAGCTTGTGGAGCTTGACGTTGCGCACGCGGATGGTAGTTCCTCTCTTGTATTTCTTCTCGAAGGGCTTGATCTTGATTGCGCGTTTCGCGATTGCGGTTGGTGATAGCTCGACTTGATGCTTGAAGGGCACGTTCCGCCTCAAGAGCTTGTGCTTCTCATTGTTGTTGAAGACGTTTATCCTCGGCGTCTTGTTGCTCTTGGTGTAGGCGCGCTCGTTCTTGTTCTTGTTGGTGACGAAGACGTTGTCGTTCTTGAGCTTGAGCAAACGCCACTTGGTTCGATTGAGGACGAGGAACTTGTTCATCAACTTGCTCTTGGGAATGCTTGTCGTGTAGCGGGTTGCGAGATGCATGACGGTCTTGACGCGCGGCTCGTCGAAAAGTGTTCGATGACGGTGTACTTGTGTCGGAGAAGGAGTCGTCGGAGTGGCGACTTGAGTGGCTTCGTCTTGAGTGTGAGGAAGTAGAAGTACGCCGGTTCACCAACAAGGCGCGGATCTCGTCCATTCTTGCATCGTTCTCGTTCTTGTGCACGTCGAGCTTGTGGTCGAAGTAGTCTCTTGTACGTTGCTCGGAGAGTCGCAAGTCGGTGGATAGGTTGTCGATGCGTTCGCTCATTGCTTGTTGCTCTTGATGGAGAGCTCGTTGTGCGCCAAAGAGGTGGATCTTGGTGACGTAGGACGTCATTTCATCGTCTTGCTCGATGAAGAGTGGATTTGTAGAAGAACTTGGCCTATCCATCATTTCAAGCAAAATGGTGAGTGGTAGAAGGAGAAGAACGAATACCAATGTACCTTTGACCGAAGTTTAAGATGAATCAAGTTCACTCAAATGCGGACAATGAAATAGCACTATTGGTACCGATCCTTGTCGATTCTCACACCTACACAAGTAAAAGCCTTTGGTGGAGCTTGGTTAGGATGGTGGCACAAAATTGATTGCAATCGTTAGCTTGACTCAAAAATGTTGAAGAAGATTCGCAAATTCGCATATGCAACAAGTAGACCAAGCAAGTAGTGGTACACGGAAACACACACGCAAATAGATAAATGGGATTGTGCAAACCAAAAATGAGCCAAAATATGGAATCCACGAAAATGCTCTTGTTGCACAATGCTAGAGAGACGCTAGCACGATTGCACTATAGGCGGATACGTAGCTTGTGCACAACCTACTAGGCAAAAATGCAACGATCTCTATCCCAAGTATGCTATATGTAAGGTATATCGGTGCAATGATCCAAGATGATCTTATATGACAATCTTAATGTTGTATGATGCTATGCTTGTTGCTTATAAGCTCTTTGCTTATCTTTCCTCTTTGCTTAAAAGCTTGAGTGGCTCTTTCTCTCTTGAGCTCTTTTCTTATGCAAACTTCACGAAATAAGATAGCAATTGTGTATGCGAGGACAACTTTGTGACACACAAGTTGATTCCGAGATATGCACCGCGATGGTATGTATGATATGGTGTATGCAACTAATGTGCACAAGTCATGTTGCCGACAATACTCAATGGCTAGTCTCAATGGGTAAGCAATGCAAAAGATGGTATATGATGGTTATCAATGCAAATGCAAGGTATGACAAAGATGTCGTCGATGTTACCATCCGTAGCGAAGATGAGTAGCCGACCAAAATGAGCGTTTGTTGTTGATGTCACACCGCGCCTAAATAGCCGAAACACAAGAGGACACGGAAATCTCACTCAAATTGTCGAACTCATATTCGAATGGTAGTACGGAGGTGGAGTGTTGGGGTTTGGCAAGTGGAAATGGTGGTGGATGGGGTGGGCAGGATGTATGTATGTGTGGATGGTGGTGGAGGTGGATGGTGGACTGCAGAACTGCAGTTTCGGCAGAGGAAGCCGGATGATCCGGGCCAGGAGCCGGATGATCCGGGCGAGTCCGGATGATCCGGGACTTGGTCCGGATGATCCGGGCAGGTCAACCACGCACAGGAACAGCTCGGGAAGAACACGAAAATGGTGGAAGATTTGACGACTTCGGGGATTTTAGGTGGATTTTGAGGGGGAGAAGGTGGGGAAACACAAGATCCACGAGTTACACACCGAATCCACGGATCAAAATCAACAAAACATCATCAAAACTAACAAATCACAAAAAAATTTGGGGGTTATTTTTGTGGGGATTTTCGGATTTTAGGACGAAAACAACAAAATCAAGCTAGAAATCATGGGGTAGGGGCTCCAAAAACGTGATCAACGTGGCTCAAGATACCATATGATGTAGGGTGGAACCCTAATTCGTCGATCTTTCATGTTTGGAGGGGATCCTATGGAGGAAACACGAAGAACACGCGGAAGCACGAGGGGAAACACGAGGAAAACGAGGGAGGAACACTCAACCAACAAGGAATCGATCACACAAGTGCTAGATCAACATACACACATGAGATCCACAAGGTACATAGTCAACTAGGGTAAGGATACAAAGGAACCGTTCATCTCCCGGAGGAGGCCTTGAATCCACGAGGGGGGATCTTCTCCTAGACGGAGGTCCTGATCTCCGAGGAGAAGTAACCGAGTGGATGAGCAAAGGCTCTCACACAAATATGAGCTAATCCAATGCTAAGTCCCAAAGGGAGGATATGGGGTCCTATATATAGAGTTGGGGGCGAAGGGGTACATGGGCTCAGCCCAACACGCGCACACAGGCGCTGGCCGGATGATCCGGACGGGGGTCCGGATGATCCGGGCTGGTCCGGATGATCCGGGCGGGGACCCGGATGAGCCGGAGGGTCGGCTAATGGTCGCGAGGGGCCGGATGTCCGGCTAGTGGTCCGGATGTCCGGGCGGGGTCCGGATGATCCGGGACGAGACCCGGATGGTCCGGCTTCGGGGGAGAGCTTCTGTTGCCTTCGGTCGTTGTAGCCGGATCGTCCGGGCCGGGGTCCGGATCATCCGGGCTCTGTCCGGATCGTCCGGGCCTCCGTCCGGATCGTCCGGCCTCTCTGGTCCTTGTTGCTTTCTTCCCTCCGTCTTCATGCATGCCTTCCGCTTCCGGTTCTCCTCGCTTCCTAGCCTCTTCATGGTTGACTCCTTGGTGCCTGAGTGTGCATAGAGTTTCCGTTTGAGGTAGTAACCATGTCTCATGTGAATCGAAGGAGAGTTGTGAGAGGAGTGATGTCACCTCGGTTTCAAGAGCTCTTGCACGTGCCCGAGTCATCGGTCCTTGTGGTGTTGTAGGTGTTAATGTAGAGTCCATGGGGATGATGGAAGGATGCTCCACATCATATCCCCTCCCTTCGAAAGGATCCGACCTCGGATCTAGTTCTTCATCACCATGGAAAGGCGAGAGGTCTTTGACGTTGAAGGTGTCGCTCACGTTGTACTTGTCGCTTGGTAGGTCGAGCTTGTAGGCGTTGTTGTTGTAGCGCGCTAACACCTTGAAGGGTCCGTCGGCTCGGGGTAGTAGTTTGGATTTGCGTTCGTTGGGGAAGCGTTCCTTGCGAAGGTGTAGCCACACGAGATCGCCTTTGTTGAATATCATGGGTTGCTTGTTGATGTTAACCTTGGTCGCTTGTCGTTGTACTTGGCGCTCGATGGTGTTTCTTGTATCTTCATGCATCTTCTTGATGTAGCTTGCACGGGCGCTTGCGTCGAGGTTGGTGCGCTCTTGTAGAGGTAGAGGTAGAATGTCCAATGTGGACAATCGGTTGAAGCCGTAGACGACCTCGAAGGGGGACTTGCCGGTCGTCGAATGTCTTGCGCGGTTGTAGGCGTTCTCAGGGATGGGTAGACACGCCTCCCACTCCTTGATGTTCTTCTTGATCAACACGCGAAGTAGAGTGGAGAGCGTCCGGTTCGTCACCTCCGTTTGTCCGTCGGTTTGAGGATGGTATGCGGAGGAGAACAAGAGCTTGATTCCGAGCTTGGCGCAAAGAGTTTTCCAAAAGTAACTCAAGAACTTGACGTCGCGGTCGGAGACGATTGACTTTGGTACTCCATGGAGGCGCAAGATTTCCCTACAAAAGAGATTTGCAATATGTGAAGCATCGTCTACCTTGTTGCAAGGAATGAAATGTGCCATTTTAGAAATTCGGTCCACAACAACAAATACGGAGTCCTTTCCATTTTGAGTTCTAGGCAAACCAAGTACAAAGTCCATGCTAATGTCTTCCCAAGGTTGATAAGAAATAGGAAGAGGCATGTAAAGACCATGAGATTGAGCTTTTGACTTAGCTTTGCGGCATGTTGAGCATCTTGTGGTGAAGCGTGAGACGTCGCGAAACATCTTTGGCCAAAAGTAGTTCTTGGAGAGCGTGGCGAATGTCTTGTCGCGTCCAAAGTGTCCCATGAGTCCACCGCCATGAGCCTCTTGCAAAAGGAGCAAACGAAGAGAAGACTCGGGTATGCATAGTTTGTTAGCTCGCATAAGATAACCATCCTTGAGGTAATATTGTTCCCAAGATGTATGCGTCAAACATTTAGCATAATGAGGTGCAAAATATGGATCACTAGCATAGAAATCTTTGATGTGCTCAAAGCCAATAACATTCAACTCAAGTTGGGTGACAAGCGTGCATATGCGTGAAAGTGCATCGGCAACTACATTTTCCTTGCCCTTAATGTACTTGATCACATATGGAAAAGATTCAATAAATTCACTCCATTTAGCATGACGCTTGTTCAATTTAGTTTGACCTTTCAAGTACTTAAGCGTTTCATGATCGGTATGGATGACAAACTCATGAGGTCTAAGATAATGTTCCCAAACATGTAGCACACGCACTAAAGCATACAATTCCTTGTCATACACGGGATAGTTAAGTTGAGCACCGGAGAGTTTTTCACTAAAATAAGCAATGACTCGTTCTTCTTGCATTAAGACTCCGCCAATTCCGGTACCACTTGCATCACAATGAACCTCAAAAGTTTTGTCAAAATTGGGCAAAGCAAGAATCGGAGCATGAGTAAGCAAAGACTTGAGCTCATCAAAAGCGTTGGATTGCAAAGGTCCCCAAAGAAAAGGAGTATTCTTCTTACTCAAAGCATGCAAAGGAGCTGCGATAGTGCTAAAGTTTTTCACAAAGCGGCGATAAAAACCTGCAAGACCAAGGAAACTTCGCACTTGTTGCAAATTGGTGGGTTGGGGCCAAGTTTTAATTGCTTTGATCTTAGTTTCATCAACATGGACACCCTTGGAAGAGACAACGAAACCAAAGAAAACCACTTTGTCAACTCCAAAAGTGCATTTTTTTAAGTTGGCATAAAGACTTTCCTTTCGAAGTGTTTGCAAAACAAGCTTAACATGATCAAGATGCTCTTTCATGGTTTTGCTAAACACAAGAATATCATCGAAGTAAACCACAACAAAGATTCCAATGCATGGACGAAGTACATGATGCATGAGGCGCACAAAAGTTCCGGGAGCTTCCGACAAACCCATAGGCATAACCAACAATTCATATAAGCCAAATTTGGTTTTGAAAGCAGTTTTCCATTCATCACCCTCATGAATGCGTATTTGATAATAGCCACTTTTAAGATCAATTTTTGAGAAAAAGTTGGCTCCAGTAAGTTCATCAAGCATGTCATCTAAGCGAGGAATGGGATGCCTATAGCGCACGGTGATAGCATTTATGGGTCTACAATCGGAACACAAGCGGAAACTTCCATCGGGCTTAGGCACAAGAATAACGGGAACGGCACAAGGGCTTAAGCTTTCACGTACATGACCGTTATCGATTAGTTGTTGTACTTGCCGTTGAATCTCCTTGGTTTCTTCGGGATTGACACGGTATGGAGCTTTGTTTGCAAGTGGTGCTCCGGGAATGAGGTCAATTCGATGCTCAATGCCTCGTAGAGTAGGTAGACCCAGAGGTAGCTCATCGGGGAAAACATCTTGAAATTCCTGCAAAAGAGATTGAAACACCAAAGGTAGCTCATGAGTGGTGTTAGTTTTTGGTTCGCTATCCTTGCACACAAGGACAAAGTGCATCACACTCGATGGGTTCTCGCACACTTCTCTCATCTCATGTTTGGTGGCGAATAATATGAGGTTTTTCTCTCTAGGCGAAGAGGCACTCAAATTTGGCTTGTGGCTCTCACTCACTTTTTGTTGGCTCACTTTCTCGCTCTTCCCTCTTTGGTTGGTGGCTTGTTTGTCGGCTATCACTTGACTAGGAGACATGGGTCGTAGGATATATTCTTTGCCTTTCATCTTGAAGCTATAGTGGTTTGTACGCCCATTGTGGTAGACACCACGGTCGAATTGCCATGGCCGACCAAGGAGGAGGTGGCAAACGGTCATTGGGACCACATCACACTCCAAAGTGTCCTCATATGCACCTATTTTGAATGATACTTGGACCGTATGCTCAACTTGTATTGTGCCGGAGTCACTTAGCCATTGAACCTTGTAGGGTTGCGGATGCTTCTTCTTGACCAATTGGAGCTTGGAGCATAGTTCTTCGCTTGCCATGTTGTGGCAACTACCTCCATCGATGATGACCTTGACGGATCTCCCATTGATGCCGGCCTTTGTGTGGAAGATGTGGCATCTTTGGTCTTCTTCTTGTTGATGTTGAAGTGTCAAGACCTTGGAGACAACAAGAGCGGGACTCGTGATGAGGACATCAATACCATTGTTACACCCACAGCCCCTGCTGCTATACATACTGGACCAATTACTAGAGCTCGCGCACGCCAACTAAATTACCAGGTACTTTCGTTTCTTGGTAATGATTCTATTGTTCATGAGAATATGATGCTGCCTAAATTGGATACATTTGTTTTGCTTACAAATGAAGGGCCTAGCTTGGAGAAGGATGAACATTGGAGCAAGAACAAGCATGGAGTTGATGGCATGCGCAAGGAGATCAAGAACGGAGTTACAAGTGATGATTTCAGGACTTTGAAGCCACCATAAGGAGTGCATGAAGCCTTGGACGAAATATACAAGATGCCACTTCATAATATTCGTCCATAGGCTATTCTAGGTGCTGCGTCACCTTATTATTGGGCCAGGCCCATGTAATTTCGAAATACATTAGTATAGGCTATTTTTAGAGTCCGTATGTGTGGGGAAACAAGAGATGGGGTTAGTTTCGGACCCCTCCTCCAAGGGCCACGAAATTCACCCCCTCTTCCTCCATATATACAGCCCTTAGGGCACCGTTTAGACTTGGGTTTTGTTTAGATTAAAAGTTCGCCATAGCTGCAACTTCGCGTACTTCGTTTGTGTTCCACGACCAGACAAAGGTGTCACAGAACCCCACCTTGATCAATAAAGCTTTCATCTTATATTCGCAATATCCAGATTGCAATCTCAGTTTCTTGCTTGTTCTTCGTTTGCTCGCAGGAAATAGACCCTCGTGGTCAGGTTGATCGTGCTCGGCGTGGTCAATAACCTCTCGGAGTTGGTTTAGCGATTGCTAAGGCGCGACGTCTCAAGACGCTTCGTAGTCGGATCGTCAAAGTCGACCTCCACCAAAGCGAAATCCACCATCTCATCGAAAGACGGGACACCTTTGCCTCTATCAAGATCTCCAGGTGCAAACACAACATGTTTTCTACCCTTATCTCCAGCAAGTTTATATTTAGCATTCATACGCTCAATGTTTTCCTTAGTTAACTCATGCATTTTTAAAATCAATTCAGCACGTTCTTTAGCATCAAAATTAACCTTCTCCGAAGATGGAAGAGGCAACAAATCAATTGGTGCACGAGGTAGGAAACCATACACAACTTCAAAAGGGCACATCTTAGTAGTAGAATGCAATGAGCGATTATAAGCAAATTCAATATGAGGCAAGCATTCCTCCCACATTTTCTTATTATTCTTTAGAACAGCCCTAAGCATAGTAGACAATGTTCTATTGACTACTTCAGTTTGTCCATCAGTTTGGGGTGACAAGTAGTACTAAAAAGCAGTTTAGTCCCCAACTTAGCCCATAAACATCTCCAAAAGTGGCTAAGAAATTTAGTATCACGATCTGAAACAATAGTATTTGGCACACCATGCAAGCGAATAATTTCACGAAAGAACAAATCAGCAACATTGACAAGATCATCGCTTTTATGACATGGTATAAAGTGTGCCATTTTCGAGAATCTATCCACGACAACAAATATGCTATCCCTCCCCTTCTTTGTTCTAGGTAAACCTAAAACAAAGTCCATAGATATATCTTCCCAAGGAACACTAGGTACAGGCAAAGGCATATATAAACCATGAGGATTGAGTCGTGACTTAGCTTTTTGACATGTAGTGCAGCGAGCAACAAAAAACGCTCAACATCCCGTCCTCATCTTTGGCCAAAAGAAATGTGTAGCTAGTATATCCTCAGTCTTCTTCACGCCAAAGTGTCCCATTAGTCCTCCTCCATGCGCCTCCTGCAACAACAAAAGACGAACGGAGCTAGCTGGAATGCATAGCTTGTTAGAACGAAACAGAAATCCATCATTAATGACGAACTTGTTCCATGTTCTACCTTCTTTACAATTCTGCAATACATCTTTAAAATCAGCATCATGCACATATTGATCTTTGATGGTCTCCAAACCAAATATTTTGAAGTCAAGTTGTGAAAGCATAGTATAGCGACGAGACAATGCATCAGCAATAACATTTTCTTTACCCTTCTTGTGTTTAATGACATAAGGGAAAGTCTCAATGAATTCAACCCATTTAGCATGTCTACGATTCAGTTTAGCTTGACTTTTAATATGTTTCAAAGATTCATGATCAGAATGTATAACAAATTCTTTGGGCCATAAATAATGTTGCCATGTTTCTAAAGTCCGAACAAGAGCATATAATTCTTTATCATAAGTAGAATAATTCAGACTGGGCCCACTCAATTTTTCGAAAAAGTATACAACAGGTTTGCCATCTTGTAATAACACACCTCCTAATCCAATTCCACTAGCATCACATTCAAGCTCAAAAGTCTTATTAAAATCAGGAAGTTGGAGTAAAGGAGCATGTGTCAACTTAGCTTTCAATACCGTGAAGGCTTCTTCCCATGCGGTACCCCAAACAAAAGGCACATCCTTCTTTGTAAGCTCGTTGAGAGGTGCAGCAATGGTGCTGAAATCTCTCACAAAACGCCTATAGAAACCAGCGAGGCCAAGGAAACTCCTCACTTGTGTGACCGTTTTGGGCTGCGGCCAACTCTCAATAGCTTCAATCTTGGCTTTATCAACTTCAATTCCTGTGGAGTAACAACATAGCCAAGAAAAGATACTCGGTCGGTGCAAAAGGTGCACTTCCCAAGGTTACCAAACAAGCGTGCATCACGTAGAGCATTAAAAACAGCACGTAAATGTTCCAAATGTTCTTCCAAAGATTTGCTATAAATCAGTATATCATCAAAATAAACTACCACAAATCGTCCAATGAAAGCACGTAAAACTTCGTTCATTAATCTCATGAAAGTACTAGGTGCATTAGTTAACCCAAAAGGCATGACTAACCACTCATATAATCCAAACTTAGTTTTAAATGCTGTTTTCCATTCATCTCCCAATTTCATACGAATTTGATGGTATCCACTACGCAAATCAACTTTGGAGAATATTGTAGAGCCACTCAATTCATCAAGCATATCATCTAGCCTAGGAATAGGGTGACGATAACGAATAGTAATATTATTGATGCCTCTACAATCAACACACATACGTGACGTACCATCCTTTTTCGGCACTAGAATAATAGGAACAGCACAAGGACTAAGGGATTCGCGTATATAACCTTTGTCGAGCAGCTCCTGTACTTGACGCATAATCTCCTTTGTCTCCTCTGGATTGGTACGGTATGGTGCACGGTTGGGTAATGATGCACCGGGAATTAAGTCAATTTGATGCTCAATCCCTCGAATAGGTGGTAATCCCGGTGGCACGTCTTGTGGAAAGACGTCAGCGAACTCCTGCAAAATGTTAGTGACAGCAGGGGGCAAAGAGGAAGGCACGTCCTCGAATGAAAATAATGCCTCTTTGCACACAAAAGCATAGCAAATAGATTTGTTAAAATCTAGCTCATCAATATCAGATTTGGTGGCAAGTAAACATGCACTTTTCAATTTAATTTCAGAAGCAACAGTAGATGGTTTATTATTAGGCTTCATGTGTTGCTCAAATTCTTTTGCCACAATCTGATTTTCACTCTTATTTTTCTCCTGTTTTGCATTATTAGCTCTATTAATATCATCTTTCAAAATGGACTCAGGAGTCATAGGAAGCAAAGTAATATTTTTATCCTTATGAACAAGAGTATACTGATTGTTTCTACCATGGTGTATAGAATTTTTATCAAATTGCCATGGTCTACCAAGTAACAAGGAACATGCTTGCATAGGTACCACATCACAATCAACATAATCAGCATATGTAGAGATACTAAAATGCACACGAACAGTACGTGTTACCTTCACCTTGCCGCTGTTATTGAACCATTGGATGTAGTAAGGATGTGGATGTGGTCTTGTGGTAAGAGATAGCTTCTCCACCATCTCCATGCTAGCCAAGTTGTTGCAGCTCCCTCCATCTATGATGACGCGAATAGAACGTTCCTTCACAACTCCCTTTGTATGGAACAAATTATGCCTCTGATTTTGCTCAGCTTGTGTAACCTGCACACTCAAAACACGTTGAGCAACTAAACATTCATACTGTCAAGCATCTTCAGCAGCCATGTATTGTGTCTCATGATCGTAATCATCTCCACCGTGTTCCTCATGTGTAATAAGAGCCAAAGTCTCCTCATCATAGTCACTAGCGGACTCATACCCACCATCCTCGTGAGCAATCATCACACGCTGAGATTTGCATTCTCTCGCAAAATGTCCTCTTCCCTTACAACGACGACAAATAATATCACTTGTGTGCCCTGTTGACGCCATGGAAGAAGAGCTCTGTGCAGGCCCAAGCAGGTGTGCTCTTGGCGAGATAGTGGTGGTTGTGCCTGCTTTCTTGTATCACGGTTGGAGGTGGCACCAAGGAGGAGATGGTGCAAGTGGAAGTAGATGATGCACGTGGTGTCCATGATGAAGGTCGACCTGCGAGAAAAGTTAGTGCGCGCCAATGCCTGTCGATCCTGCACTTCACGTTCAGCTTTACAAGCAAGATGGAATAAACGAGTGATATTATTATAATCCTTATAGTCTAGAATGGTCTGAATCTCTCTATTTAATCCACCCAGAAACGTGCAAGCATAGCTTCATTCTCCTCAACAATACCACATCTAATCAAGCCAGTTTGTAATTCCTGATAATATTCTTCTACAGAATTTTTCCTTGTCTTAAACGCTGCAATTTTGAAGTAATTCACGTTGATAATATGGTGGAACCCAACGAGTACGCATAGCAGTTTTCAAAGCAGCCCAAGTAGCTGGAACAGGATATAATCTACAATGTTCGGACCACCAAACACATGCAAAGCTAGTGAAAGCACAAACAGCAGCAGGAACACGTCTGTCCTCAGGATATTGTAAACATGTAAATCGTTGTTCAGTTTCTAACTCCCAAGTAAGATATATATCAGGAACATATCTACCCTCAAATGGTGGAATATTCAATTTCAGTTTAGGGAGATGGTCATGATCGCGTACCTGAGGGGGAGTCCTAACATTGCCATTATTTGCATGTGGACGACCTGGTGGTTGTGGTGCTGGTGGTTGCACGTAGTTCTGATGTTGATCAACCTCATCCTCGTAATCTTCCACATAATCATCCTCGTCGGTACCAGCAGCAGCAGTAGCAGGACCAGAATTTTGTCCTGGCTCAATAGGAACACGCTGAGCTCGTCCATACTGATTCGGAAGGGGGCGTAGTTGTTGTCGTTGCAGAGGTGCGATAGGTGCAGCCGGCGGTGGTTGTGGAAAACGCGCGAGCAATTCATCAAACTTGCTATCAAGCTTTGTTTCAAACGTCTTCTCAATGCCATCTATCTTCTCCATGGCCTCGTCAAATCTGTTTACCACATCTTGCACCTGTCCAATCATCATTTGCTGAAACTTATCATGTAGCTGTTTGTTTGTCGTTTCTCCCAATCAGTCTCATCGGCCTGTGTTCCTGCCATGGTTAGCAGCAATAGAAACACACAAGAATATGATCCTACAGACTACTAGGAAGTGGTGGTGGTGGTGTGGTGGACAGTCACAAATCCGTGAAGCAAATCTCAAATTCTTACCAGTTCTTACCCAGCAGCAGGTGGTGATCGGCAACCGTTGTAGTCAAAACTCTCAAAGCTTGGCTATAGCGATTACCAGGGAGAATCAAACGCACGACGTAGATGTATGTGGAGCTGGGAAGGCTTATAATATGGTAGCAAAAAGGGTCAGCAATAATCAAATCGAGAGATGCAAAGTTGAATAAACGCTCAACGACGCAGATCTTGTCTTGGTCCTAGGCTAGACCGTGCTAGAGACGCGAGCCTAGAACACTAACAAAATCACGGCGCTGCACGTAAACAAAGGAAAAGCACACTCTGAATTTTTTTTTCGCTTTTTTTTTTTTTGCGCTGCTTTTTTTTTTTTGCTGCTTTTTTTTTTTTTTGCGAAAAATCACTATAATGGCGAGTGTCTCAAAACTCTTCCTAGGTCAAACTGACAGGATGGGCACGAAATTTTTCGACCAAATTTTTTTTTTTTGACTGCCCGGACCCAAAAACTGGAAACGGGTCAAAAAAAACTTTCTATAACGGCGACTGGCTCAATACGCTTAGAAACACCTAAAAATAGGATAGCCAGAAAATTTTTTATCCCGTGCGTTTTTGGAAAATTTTGGGCCTAAATGGTATTGATGTCCTCATCATCCTCCCCTTCTTGAAATGAAGTCGCCCTCGACGGAAGTTCATCTTCCTCACCCAAATATGGCTTCAAATCTGCAATGTTAAAAGTGGGACTAACCCCAAAATCTACAGGCAGCTCAAGTATATATGCATTATCATTTACTTTCTCCAACACCTTAAAGGGACCAGCAGCACGTGGCATTAGCTTTGATTTGCGCAAATCAGGAAATCTATCCTTACGCAAATGTAACCAAACAAGATCTGATGAGGACATCAATACCATTGTTACACCCACAGCCCCTGCTGCTATACATACTGGACCAATTACTAGAGCTCGCGCACGCCAACTAAATTACCAGGTACTTTCGTTTCTTGGTAATGATTCTAATGTTCATGAGAATATGATGCTGCCTAAATTGGATACATTTGTTTTGCTTACAAATGAAGGGCCTAGCTTGGAGAAGGATGAACATTGGAGCAAGAACACACATGGAGTTGATGGCATGCGCAAGGAGATCAAGAACGGAGTTACAAGTGATGATTTCAGGACTTTGAAGCCACCATAAGGAGTGCATGAAGCCTTGGACGAAATATACAAGATGCCACTTCATAATATTCGTCCATAGGCTATTCTAGGTGCTGCGTCACCTTATTATTGGGCCAGGCCCATGTAATTTTGAAATACATTAGTATAGGCTATTTTTAGAGTCCGTATGTGTGGGGAAACAAGAGATAGGGTTAGTTTCGGACCCCTCCACCAAGGGCCACGAAATTCACCCCCTCTTCCTCCATATATACAGCCCTTAGGGCACCGTTTAGACTTGGGTTTTGTTTAGATCAAAAGTTCGCCATAGCTGCAACTTCGCGTACTTCGTTTGTGTTCAACGACCAGACAAAGGCGTCACAGAACCCCACCTTGATCAATAAAGCTTTCATCTTAAATTCGCAATATCCAGATTGCAATCTCAGTTTCTTGCTTGTTCTTCGCTTGCTCGCAGGAAATAGACCCTCGTGGTCGTTGATCGTGCTCGGCGTGGTCAATAACCTCTCGGAGTTGGTTTAGCGATTGCTAAGGCGTGACGTCCTCGCACGTCAGTAGTCGGATCGTCAAAGTCGACTTCCACCAAAGCGAAATCCACCATCTCATCGAAAGACGGGACACCTCTGCCTCTATCAAGTGGTATCAGATTTCCGTGTTGCTCGGTGAGATTTTACGCTTTTCGTAGTTTAGATCGAGTCTGTTCTTCATACCTACAGTCCACGAAAAAAGCCAAAAAAATTAGGGTTAGGTCATCATATCCGAACCAATCTGAGCCTTTGCATAATCTTTTTCAGATTTGCGTTGTTGAATTTGCGGTTGCATCGCCGTGTTTAGTTGCTGGTCTTAGAGTCTAGTCTTTTAGAGTTTCGAGTTCGGTCATAAGTTGTCACGCCGCCGCCGCCGCACCATCATCATCGCCCTGCCATCTACCACCACCGCTTATCCGCCACCGCTTCGAATCCGTATCCATATACCACCACCGTTGCCATATACCACCACCGTTGCCATATACCACCACCATATATCCACCACCAATCCGAGTTCCTTGCATATTAGATTTGTTTTCGGGATCCATCTAATTTCCGATTCGTGTTTCCTTGTCTGAGTAGGTTTCGGATTCCAGCAATCTTTTGCCGTCCGTAAAAGATGTTGGTTTCCAAAAAAAAAAAAAGAGTCCGGAAACCACCCTCCTTTTAGGCCCAAAATTTTCCAAAAACGCACGGGATAAAAAATTTTCTGGCTATCCTATTTTTAGGTGTTTCTAAGCGTATTGAGCCACTCACCGTTATAGAAAGTTTTTTTTGACCCGTTTCCAGTTTTTGGGTCCGGGCAGTCGAAAAAAAAAAATTGTCAAAAAATTTCGTGCCCATCCTGTCAGTTTGACCTAGGAAGAGTTTTGAGACACTCGCCATTATAGTGATATTTCGCAAAAAAAAAAGCAGCAGCAAAAAAAAATCTCATGCAAAAAAAAAAAAAAGCGAAAAAAAATTTCAGAGTGTGCTCCTCCCTTGTTTACGTGCAGCGCCGTGATTTTGTTAGTGTTCTAGGCTCGCGTCTCTAGCACGGTCTAGCCTAGGACCAGCACAAGACCGTCGTTGAGCGCTTATTCAACTTTGCATCTCTGAATTGATTATTGCTGACCCTTTTGCTACCATATTATAAGCCTTCCCAGCTCCACATACATCTGCGTCGTGCGTTGGACTCTCCCTGGTAATCGCTATATCCAAGCTTTGAGAGTTTTGACTACAACGGTTGCCGATCACCACCTACTGCTGGGTAAGAACTGGTAAGAATTTGAGATTTGCTTGACGGGTTTGTGATACACCACCACCACTTCTTCGTAGCCTGTAGGATCATATTCTTGTGTGTTTCTATTTGCTGCTAATCATGGCAGGATCACAAGCCGATGAGACTGATTGGGAGAACCTGACGAACAAACAGCTACATGATAAGTTTCAGCAAATGATGAGTGGACAGGTGCAAGATGTGGTAAACAGATTTGACGAGGCCATGGAGAAGATAGATGTCATTGAGAAGACGTTTGAAACAAAGCTTGATAGCAAGTTTGATGAATTGCTCGCGCGTTTTCCACAACCACCGCCGGCTGCACCTATCGCACCTCTGCAACGACAACAACTACGCCCCCTTCCGAATCAGTATGGACGAGCTCAGCGTGTTCCTATTGAGCCAGACAAAATTCTGGTGCCGCTGCTCTGCTGTTGGTGCTTCTTTGGCTCCTGCTATGCTGCTGCTGGTACAGAGGAGGATGATTTTGTGGGAGATTACGAGGATGAGGTTGATCAACATCAGAACTACGTGCAACCAACAGCACCACAACCACCAGGTCGTCCACATGCAAATAATGGCAATGTTAGGGCTCCCCCTCAGGTACGAGATCATGACCATCTCCCTAAACTGAAATTGAATATTCCACCATTTGAGGGTAGATATGTTCCTGATATATATCTTACTTGGGAGTTAGAAACTGAACAACGATTTACATGTTTACAATATCCTGAGGAGAGACGTGTTCCTGCTGCTGTTTGTTCTTTCACTAGCTTTGCATGTGTTTGGTGGTCTGAACATTGTAGATTATATCCTGTTCCAGCTACTTGGGCTGCTTTGAAAACTGCTATGCGTGCTCGTTGGGTTCCACCATATTATCAACGTGAATTACTTCAAAAATTGCAGCGCTTAAGACAAGGAAAAATTCTGTAGAAGAATATTATCAGGAATTACAAACTGGCTTGATTAGATGTGGTATTGTTGAGGAGAATGAAGCTATGCTTGCACGTTTTCTGGGTGGATTAAATAGAGAGATTCAGACCATTCTAGACTATAAGGATTATAATAATATCACTCGTTTATTCCATCTTGCTTGTAAAGCTGAACGTGAAGTGCAGGATCGACAGGCATTGGCGCGCACTAACTTTTCTGCAGGTCGACCTTCATCATGGACACCACGCGCATCATCTACTTCCACTGCACCATCACCTCCTTCAGGTGCCACCTCCAACCGTGATACAAGAAAGCAGGCACAACCACCACTATCTGCCAAGAGCACACCTGCCGGCCTGCACAGAGCTCTTCTTCTTCCATGGCGTCAACAGGGCACACAAGTGATATTATTTGTCGTCGTTGTAAGGGAAGAGGACATTTTGCGAGAGAATGCAAATCTCAGCGTGTGATGATTGCTACTGAGGATGGTGGGTATGAGTCTGCTAGTGACTATGATGAGGAGACTTTGGCTCTTATTACACATGAGGAACACGGTGGAGATGATTCTGATCATGAGACACAATACATGGCTGCTGAAGATGCTGACAGGTATGAATGTTTAGTTGCTCAACGTGTTTTGAGTGTGCAGGTTACACAAGCTGAGCAAAATCAGAGGCATAATTTGTTCCATACAAAGGAGTTGTGAAGGAACGTTCTATTCGCGTCATCATAGATGGAGGGAGCTGCAACAACTTGGCTAGCATGGAGATGGTGGAGAAGTTGTCTCTCACCACAAGACCACATCCACATCCTTACTACATCCAATGGTTCAACAACAGCGGCAAGGTGAAGGTAACACGTACTGTTCGTGTGCATTTTAGTATCTCTACATATGCTGATTATGTTGATTGTGATGTGGTACCTATGCAAGCATGTTCCTTGTTACTTGGTAGACCATGGCAATTTGATAAAAATTCTGTACACCATGGTAGAAACAATCAGTATAATCTTGTTACTTGGCAATTTGATAAAAATTCTGTACACCATGGTAGAAACAATCAGTATAATCTTGTTACTTGTTATTTGGTTGGTGGCTTGTTTGTCGGCTATCTGATAGAGGCGGGGTGTCCCGATCTTTCGATCAGATGATAACTATCGATTTGGTGAAGATGACTTTGACGATCCGACTACAAACGTGCACGACGATGCGCCTTAGCAATCGCTAAACCAACTCCGAGAGGTTATTGACCACGCCGGAGCACAATCAACCTGACCACGAAGGTCTATTCCTGCAAGCAATCGAAGAACAAGCAAGAATATGATAAAAGCAATCTGAATATTGCGAGTATGTATGAAGTATTGATAAAGGTGGGGATCCGTAAGCGGTCTTGGTCTGGTCGTTGGACACAAACGAAGTACACGAAGTTGCAAAGGCTAATTTTAACTAAACAAATCCCAAGCAAAAAGCTACTAGATGGATCTACTTATATAGGAGCAAGGGGTGGCGGCCAAGGAGGTGGGAGAACGTCCCAAGGCAGCCTAAAACTAACCCTAGGTCGTACAAGGCCAATGGGCCCAAGTGGAGGTGACGTAACACCTTTGGACTTGTAGTTTGACTCGGATTCTGGTGCAGCGTCAGATTGTTTTGTCCACAACTCAACGCTCCGGACGGATTTTAAGGTGATTCCAATTGTGCTGGAAAGAGCATGAAATCTACTTTCCAACAAAAAAAGAATCACCCAATTCGGAGTCCGTATGAAAAAGTTGTTGGCGTTTTGAGTCAGGTATGTCTGTGCAGTCCGAATCTGAATCCGAACGTGAGAGACTTGGACTCTATCTTCTCTTGGGCCAAAAGTGACGTGAGAGGACTTTTGAACAGCAAATAAACATCTCTTTCTTCCTTATCTTCATATGTGGATTGTACAAATGTCCCATACACCTGCAATTAGACAAAACACAAAAGTGTGTGAAGTATTTTTGTTCTGTATAACATAAATAGATTATTGAATAGTTTGCACTAGAAATCACCTGACAAATATGCATGTATGCAATATTTTTGGTCATATACAAGGTACTCATGTCCTCATCATCCTCCCCTTTTTGAAAATAAAGCCGTCCTCGGCGTTGCTTAATCTGAAATGTGGCTAACAAAAGAGACAAGGTGTACATGTTGTATATGTATACGTCATCCATTTTTACTTCCCTTGATTTTTGCATATATGACACTTGAATAGATGAGTAACTTGCATAGTTCATAAAATCTAAAGCCCACAAATTAGCACAAGAACTAGAAGGCATGAAAATATTGCGACTCAGTTTGCACATATAAGTGAAGCTCTTATTTATTTCAAAAGATTGACAATGTTCATCATTAAACCATCCCAACATTGGTGAATAAACCTTATTTGAATCAAATTTACATGCTACAACATGCTTAGATAAGCAAACATGCAATGAGTCATTCGACACAGAATCATCACCAAGATTAGAGGTCATATCAAAACGATTAAACATTGATTCTTTTGCATTAACAGTTAATTCAATTGGTGCTCTCAAAATTGTTGGTATTTCAGTTGTTTGATCACATTGCATAGTCAAATTATCAACATAATCCTCAAAAATAGGTGGTGTGATCAAAGTAGTGGGTAGCTCAACACATGATGTATTCAAGTTAACTAGGGATGCATCATTCTCATGTGAAGTTATATCATCAATACCTTTATCTGTTACCTTGTCACAAAGACGTAGCTGATGTAGTTACAGACGAGACAATGCACCATACTCTTGAGATGATGTCACGCTCCGAGGTGGGGCTGCTCTAGTAGGTGCAACGGTGGATGAACCAACCGGCGGTGGTGAGCATGAACTGCAATAGTAGTTGTTGTAGTCACCCAATGCATCCTCCTGTATCTGTGTCTCAAAGGTACAAGCACGAACATACATACCAGTAATGCAACGAGGAATATACTGAAATCTTTCCTGAATATCATTGTTCAAACCACCAAAAAATCTATTCATTGTATCATCCTTAGATTCTTCTATGTCACAATGATGCATATAAGATTTGAACTCTTTGTAGTAAGCATGAACAGTGTTGTTGCCTTGTTTAAATTGTTCAAATTTATGAAGCAATTCACGACGATAGTAAGGAGGAAAAATGTTGTCTCATTACATCTTTCAAATCTTTCCAAGTTGTGGGTTGGTTATCAATATTTTTCTTACAATGCACACTCCACCAAACTGAAGCAAAACCAGTAAATGCTCTAGTGGCAGCTCAGACTCGCTCAAGTTCGTAAAAGTCATGGTTACTAAAAACTTGTTCTACTTCAAACTCCCAAGCTAGATAAATAGCAGGATTAAATCTACCCTCAAATGACGGTAAAGAGATAACCTGACCATGTGGTTGTGTGTGTTGTCCCAACTCTCGTGATGGTGAAGATGTGTCCATCGTCCAAGAACTTCTATCCCCGAACCTGTCATGATTAGTAGAAACAAGATACAAAATTCCAGAATAATGTTCCTATGAACTACTAGGATGTGGTTGTAAAGTGCTCACAGTAAAGCAAATATCAATATCTTACAAGTTCTTACCATGCGACAGGTGGTGACAGCAACCAGCGATGTCAAATAACTCAAGATTGTGTAAAGCGATTGCCGGGGAACATACGATACACGGTGTAGAAATATGTGGAGCTGGGTTGGCTATATATGGTAGCAAAAGATTAGCAATAATCAATTCAGAGATGCAATGTTGAATAAACGCTCAACGACGGTTCTGTGCTGGTCCTAGGCTAGACCGGACTAGAGACGCGAGCCTAGAACACTAATGAGGTCACGGCGTAGCACAACTAGCATCAATGAAGGTTACTAAGTAGCTCTTGACAGCAAGATATAAGTGAAGATCACAACGGTAGTGAAGATAATGATGAAAAACAACTACCAAGCAGGACATACAACAGCTCTCTCTCCAACTTTCCTCTTGAAAAGTTTGAGGCAATTTTCTAATAAATTCTTTCAAAGAATGCTACTAACTCAAGCTTTCCAATGCAAAAAGAATCACTCAATTCCGAGTTGATATGAGGAGTCAAAGAATTCTAAAACTGGCCTGAAAAATTGAAACAAGCTGTGTTCACGAACTTCAGAGGGCAAAAAGACCTATTTAGAAGCCGATTTTGAGGTGACAAATATTGAACTAGCTTCTGCAACTATTTAGATGCGGCTCGTCGCTAGCTTTAATTTGAGTACTCACGGAGTCAAAACGGACTTCGTATGAGGAAGATACACCTGTTTTACTGAACAGTCGCAAAACAGATTCCAATCCGAATTCAGGTACGAGATTGATTCTAGATAGATCCGATTTTTTTCTTCTCTCTTTTTTTCCTCACACTTTTTTCTTTTTTTTCTCTCTTTCTTTTTTTTTCTTTCCTTTTTCTCTTTTTTCTCTTTTTTCTCCTCTTTCCAAGACAAACTAGATAGGATGCAGATTGGATCTGGCGAAGATGTGAATGACCTCAACTACGATTATGACAATGAACAGCGCGTAGCACGTGGTGGAAATTAATAGATGGGATGGTGGACAACGGAAGGCATAATGATGCAGCGGCGGCGTGACTAATGTGAACAGAACTCGAAACTCTAAAGGAACTAGACACTAAGACCAGCAACTCAACACGACGATGCAACCGATAATTCAATAATGCAACCAATGAAAAGAAAATTGCAAAGGCTCAGAGTGGCTTGGACAAAGGGTTGATAGAGGCTAAGGGTGTCCCGATCTTTCGATGAGATGATAACTATCGATTTGGTGGAGACGACTTTGACGATCCGACTACAAACGTGCACGACGTTGCGCCTTAGCAATCGCTAAACCAACTCCGAGAGGTTATTGACCACGCCGGAGCACAATCAACCTGACCACGAAGGTCTATTCCTGCAAGCAATCGAAGAACAAGCAAGAATATGATAAAAGCAATCTGAATATTGCGAGTATGTATGAAGTATTGATAAAGGTGGGGATCCGTAAGCGGTCTTGGTCTGGTCGTTGGACACAAACGAAGTACACGGTTGCAATGGCTAACTTTAACTAAACAAATCCCAAGGAAAAGCTACTAGATGGATCTACTTATATAGGAGCAAGGGTGGCGGCCAAGGAGGTGGGAGGACGTCCCAAGGCAGCCTAAAACTAACCCTAGGTCGTACAAGGCCAATGGGCCCAAGTGGAGGTGACGTAACACCTTTGGACTTGTAGTTTGACTCGGATTCTGGTGCAGCGTCAGATTGTTTTGTCCACAACTCAACGCTCCGGACGGATTTTAACGTGATTCCAATTGTGCTGGAAAGAGCATGAAATCTACTTTCCAACAAAAACGGAATCACCCAATTCGGAGTCCGTATGAAAAAGTTGTTGGCGTTTTGAGTCAGGTATGTCTGTGCAGTCCGAATCTGAATCCAGAACGTGAGAGACTTGGACTCTATCTTCTCTTGGGCCAAAAGTGACGTGAGAGGACTTTTTGAACAGCAAATAAACATCTCTTTCTTCCTTATCTTCATATGTGGATTGTACAAATGTCCCATACACCTGCAATTAGACAAAACACAAAAGTGTGTGAAGTATTTTTGTTCTGGATAACATAAATAGATTATTGAATAGTTTGCACTAGAAATCACCTGACATGCATGTATGCAATATTTTTGGTCATATACAAGGTACTCATGTCCTCATCATCCTTCCCTTTTTGAAAATAAAGCCGTCCTCGGCGTTGCTTAATCTGAAATGTGGCTAACAAAAGAGACAAGGTGTACATGTTGTATATGTATACGTCATCCATTTTTACTTCCCTTAATTTTTGCATATATAACACATGAATAGATGAGTAACTTGCATAGTTCATAAAATCTAAAGCCAACAAATTAGCACAAGAACTAGAAGGCATGAAAATATTGGAACTCAGTTTGCACATATAAGTGAAGCTCTTATTTATTTCAAAAGATTGACAATGTTCATCATTAAACCATCCCAACATTGGTGAATAAACCTTATTTGAATCAAATTTACATGCTACAACATGCTTAGATAAGCAAACATGCAATGAGTCATTCGACACAGAATCATCACCAAGATTAGAGGTCATATCAAAACGATTAAAC